>DWQK01001128.1:0-16767 GCA_018231225.1 Noctuana stator
TATGAAGTAGCAGATGAACTTGCAGGCCACCTGGTCGCTGCTGCCCATGGACAACTATATCCAACCTCAAGCAGGCTCGTGTCCTGCCTGAGGTCGCATGTAGTTGCGCTGCTGTCCCGGAGGCTGATGGTTGCCTCATGTAAGTGTGGCTGGGTGGCTGTGTGCAACTTCCATATTTTGTGAATACTTTTATTTACTTAGCAGTAAAATAAAAAATATTTTGCTTCTATCTTTAACCATTTCATTAGCGTGATACCCTCGCGGCTCGCGACTCGCGACGCACTCAGGTGCGCGGATGAGAAATGGCAACTCGTCTCAAACTCTACTCAATTTCGTCACAAATTGCTCGCGCCCCAAAATTTGTATAATTCTGATCATTTATTATCGGCCAATGACGCGAAGGAATTGCAGGGAAACTTCTCTAATCGAAACCAAAACCGATTTGACACGACAACTCGATGTCGCTTCGCATTTTCTCCGCATCTTTCCTTTACATGATAATTATAGTAACTAGACACTGCAACAATGATAAAGCCACTGAGCTAGGTAACTTTAGAACTTTTAAGGTCAAAGTTTGAATGAATGAAAGCGTTAATTGTAGTGACAACATCAACAACTGAAGGGGTGATGGCCGAATGACCTATGCCTCAAACGGCTACTGCATGGTGAGTGTGTCGCTATTTCACAATAGCCAACGAAAAAAAGGACGATAAATTAATAGCAATTGTACCGAACAAGTAGTGTGGGGTGTAAGGCGTTCCTATTATTATTCTGAAGCTAAAAACTTTACGCGTCATTAGGCGGCGACGAAACAAGAACATTGCCAGTAGAATTCAGTAGGCGCGGTCTCTACGTAAGACAGTAAAGTTTATTCCTCCCCACATGTTCATTATTCATCGTTTTTCAGGACGCCCGCTTGATACGAACAACTGCCATTCACATACATATCTCTCGTTATTATCATCTGAATATTCTGAATGCTCGCTAAGCCGGTTCATTAGTTAACAGCCTCCCTACAGGCTTATGTAAATTGTATTGTTATTCAAGAATAGGCATTACGACACGTCGAGCTGACTGTTCCAAAAGGTAGGCGCGATTACTTAGGCTTAGTTAATTTGATACAAATGTTGTATTAATTTTAAAGAGATGTGCGAGAGACATAATTTAGGCCAGCTTATGTTGTGATTATCCTTTATTGTTTGTTCGTTCACCGACAGTTGAGGTAAGTTTTCTGAAGATCCGGGGTTCTGAGGAGTGTGAAACAGCTTCAGTAGCATTTAAAATGCTCTCACCTATTAAGAATATCGAATGTTGGGTAGTAAATAAATAAAACAATAAAATTGTTAATCGCTAGTGATAATGAGTAGAACTTAATAACTTCTTGTAGAGTATAAGTGACCTTTTATATTATAACGAAATTAACATTTTGTTTATCACCTCTCCTTATAATTTATCTATTATTTCTAAGCCCGCTAAGGTATTAGGTTAATAGGTTGAACGCAACGAAAACTACACCTTGTAGTTAATTGTTGAAGAAGCGGCTAACACAACAAAATGTAGGGTCCCATTTGTTTGCGCAATATATTCATGGCCCGTAGGTGAAGAGCGGCAGGAATTAAAGCGATTAAGGTTTCAAGTTGGATTCCGAGGGATCATAAGGTAAGGGTCGGCGTTAGGTAATGTATTTGCATCTCATAAGATACCATGAATATAGAATGAGGTCGAGAGAATTAGTGCTGAAATAAATGAGGAATTTTAAGAGATAATCTACTGCAGCAGCGGGAAACTACGAGTATGTGCCTGTTTGATTTCGGTCAAATAAACCGGTACTCTCGATACCGGTCAATCTTATTTAAGTAAAATAGGCACTATGCATTTAAAAAGGAATTGAAAATAGTTTCTGAATACAGTGCTTTATTTAACGATAATTTTTGGGACGGATCAGTGTCCAACTTTGCCGCGATTCTTTCATTCACGTAGGCACGTTATTTCTGAGGATGGCCGATCGTCTCCTCTCAACACACTCGAGTTTTGGTGTTTTAGATACCTTACTGATCACTACACCAGGTGTAGCTCACACCTACACAGCATATACCATACTAGAAACAGCTCCAGAAAGAAGGGAAACCTATTCCCTTCACCAAGCAGCTGTATAGCTTTCTGTATTGTAAGTTGATTATGTTTGTCTGTCCCATGAGATTGAGTGAAGCTCTGTGACTCAAATTAACTGCTATATGTAAGTGGGTACATATAAGAATATGTCGGTCATTTACAAATTTCGCGTTCTCAAAATTCTTGTTGGGTTTCAGTCGAAGTAATCGCTCGGAACAAGCGAGAGGTAACGTTAATGAGCCGTTAAGAAAACTTCTAATGGAGCTGTTAACAACGTTTTATACTGAAACTAAATTACATACTCGGGGAGTAGGTTCGAACTTACAACAATAAAAATGTTCCTAAAACAAGTAGGTACAAACTTATACCGAAAACTAGGTAAATTACTTTAGGAAATTGTTTTCAAATTATTACCTACTTTGTGACTGCTGCTTACGTATAAATTATCTTACATTTACTTTTTATTTAAATGTAATATTTGGATTGCTGTAAATCTACTAAATACAAACAAAAAATTTTAAATTCCATAGTCAAGTTATCAGATAAACCTTATTTGAAATAACTTATCAGCTATCGGTAGCCTCAATATTACTCATCCATTGAAAATATATTAAGTCGTGCACCTACATAGTCATTTTTTTTACATATCGGATGATATTCTCATAACTATCATAAGTTATCTACGAGTATGTCTTAATATCTATCAAAATGATATGAAAGTCAGATATGAATATTAAACGTCTTTTCTATTGATTTCTATAAAAAGGATTCTAACTAAATTATTCAGCCACGTCTGCCATTTGCAACTTCAGGCACTAATTGTAATTATTACTATCTAACTAAATATTACTAACTAAATGCTTAACTGATTTAGCATATAGAAACATTGTTTTATATCATAGGTAATCTATTTAAAGGCTAAAACGCGTTGTGCTTAAGGGCAAAAACGAAAAACACTGTCAAAATTTGCAATGAACTCATACACGAAACGTAATTAGTCACCAGCCGGGTTAAGTACGCACGGTTGAAATTTACAACGAAATATGTACGACGGTCATCGTGCCCCAGACTCTAATTAGTAAGTGCTCGAACATAACGCGATCCCTCGAATAATTATGAATGGTGGTACATTAGCCACTTGTTCTGCCACTGAAATGGAGAGATCAGCGAGGAAAGATACCTATATCTATTTATAGAAAGATATGCAAGGCCTTCATTCCACGGTGTTGATTGCCTTGCTTGGTATGAAATAGCTATTACATCAGCAACTGTCAGTTATCAAAATAGAAGGGCGAGAGGTAGAAAAGTCACGCTATGCTTGAGTAGCATCTCTTCGTTAATCGACGCAGTTTGTAAAGTTAACAAGAATCTAGCATGTAGAAGTGTATGGAAAGGATTCACTTCACTGGAGCTCATGATACATTAATTTATAAAACACACACCATTTAAAACATAGGAAAAGACAAAATACGTAATATTGGTTAGTACTCGTAGGATGATGTTTTAATCTATATTAATATATAAAGCTGAAGAGTTTGTTTGTTTGTTTGAACGCGCTAATCTCTGGAACTACAAGTCGGATATGAAAAATTCTTTTTGTGTCTGATAGCTACATTCATGAGGATAGTTATAGGCTATCGAGCGTTACGTCATAATTCGTAAAGCGGGTGAAGCCGCGTGATACAGCTAGTAACATATAAGAACGCGCGCGGCGATTGAACCCGGTTTCAACGGAAAGATTAACACTAGGCACCGTAAAAATACTCGTAATAGCTTTTATTAAAAAGGCGTAAATATGAGAAGACATTTTTTGCTCCAGCAAAAGCAAATAAGGATAATCTTTGGTGATCAAACAACTTCCTAATGTGAGCTGAGGTATGGGTTCGTGAAACAAACATCAAAACCAGTAAAGCGGCGTGCACTACTCTTCTTTGTTGAGCTCAAAGCTCAAGTCTCTTTGTACTTTTTGTGTTTTAGTGCTTATTAATTACTTAGTGTGAAGACTTACTTTTCAGGCTAGTTGTGGAACAGTAATATAAATTTCATTTTAATGCCTTCCACCCTATTTATGTCCCGCTGGACACTTCTCACAACCGGGAGAGGCCTGGAACGTACTCTACCACGCTGCTCCAATGCGGATTAGTGGAGGTACGGGATAGTGGCCAACCCGTGTTGGATGTCGTGCAACCGCCCAACGGGCTTCTGACCTGGTTTAATGACTGTTGTCTGTCGGTAACAACCAAATTTATCATTTAAATTTTTGTTCCCGGTCTGGGTGTTTGAGAAATTGTCTTTGTGTGTCCATAGGACCCACGACACAGGGAATCCTAGTGGGACTGTGAGCGTGAAGCGTTATTTATTTATTCTTAGTACACTTTGCGAGCTGAATAATATTTTAGGGCTTCAATACAACTAATTTACAATTTAGTAAGAAAACTTAGCCGCGGACGCAGCATATTTGGCATCGTTGCCTATTTAGTGCATTAAGCTTTTAACACATGTCTAATTCAGAACCAGCACGCTCTTAGAATTGAACCCTTTCGTTCGCTACACACTGAAATGTACATTATGAATAGGACCTAAAGCTTGTTTTCGTTTAAGGCGCAGCCCAAGATGAGATCGTTTGAAAGTTTTTAAGCGTGAAAGCCTGAGTGTCGGTACGGGCGCGAAGTTACGTACTCTCATTTATTATTGAGCGGATTACTTCTGGTGTTAGGAAGGGGTGAAGTTTTCAGAGTCGTGTGTGACTAAGCCTCAAACTAGCTGAGAATAAGGTGGCGATTCGAATGTACTGGTAGCGGCGGCGGTCCCGAACACTACAAAACCGAAGTCGACTCAAATTTTTATTAGAATAAACGTAGTCTTTGTTCTTGTATAATGTACAACGCTGCAAGGACCCGGCGGAGACGCCTCGGGTATTCATGGTGCAGTTTGGCGCATACATAACTTTTTGAAGTTTGCTAAATGTCACTGTATTCTTGTAGTTGAAGTTCGGCCGTTACTCAACGATCGATAAAAAGTTATTCCGTTATCTTATCTTATCGAAGAATATTTACTTATTTTTGATTTACATAATTGTATTATGTATTTTCACATAACGTTTTTACATGTAATTATTTTTAAATTTCATTTCGCTTCATTTTTATACTATGTTGTCGAATATTTTATTTGTCTAATATTTATGTTAAGTTAAGTTGTGTTATTGTCAAATATTTTATTTGTCTCTTGGTCTCGTAACGTTTACTCATATTTGCGAAAATGAATAATTTTGACATACCTAATGCTCGGGAGTAGCAACATACGACTTCAGGGCGTCTATCGCCTAATCTATCTATACTCTATGGGTCTATTGATTGACCTATATCCATGGGTTGCAGTGACCAATAAACATCAGATGGCCAATAAAGCTATCTATATAATGTCTACATTCATTGCATATTTGCTAAAAATTTTGAAAAACAATTCAAAAACAAACATGTCCGTCACTTTTCTATGTTAAAGGACACAGTTAAAAAACCATGCGAGTTACTCTCTATTTACATAACATAAAAAACACCCCTATCCCGTAATAACTGTCCTCCGCGCTCCGTCCACAACTCATTCGGTATGCATGAAGCATGAAACACAAATGTCGCTAACAACACCAATTATGGCGAGGAGATGTTCCTGCAATTAAACAGCCTTATCGCTTAACAGAACTAAGTTAACTTGTATCGTGACAGTATAAGAAGCAACACACCAACTGTAGTGTAGTAGTGTACTGTAATAAATATCGTAAGTAAATAGATACTTTTAAAATGCCTTTTGTATAGCATATAGCATTTTTACGTAGGCTTAGATCAAGACTAGAATTAGACTTAGAACCCTGATGATCATAACGAGAAAATGTCCAAAGACTCGCGACCGAAAGGCCTATTAACTATTAGTCCACAAATTGATAGCCCTATTACATCAAATCCAACCGCTAAATATTGTGCGCAGATACCTAGAAAGAAATAAAGACATTATTTGAAAATGTCTTCAAACCAATTTTCTGGAAAACTCAAGTAACTACGCAAATAGCTTTTCAAAGTTTCTTAAAGCGCTATTTTGTTGCGACTAATTTGCTATTGACTGCGCTAATCGAACTTGCCGGAAATACATCGAGATCAATTTGTTAAAGTTTGTACAGCGCTGAATCAATATGGAAATAGCTTTAATGGCGCTCCGACAGTTCGATCCTCCAGAATCTATGTCGCTGACTTTGAACGTCGTAGCAGAACATTGTAAGTAGCTCGAAGACGGGCGGCCAGAGCGCGCCATTAAAGCGAGTCCTGCAAAATGCAGAGCGTCGTAAAAGTAAAATTGCTAGCGACCGCGATGAATTCGTTACATATTTGATGCTCGCACAAAAACAGCGGGGGCGTTTGTCAGTGGTTTGACAAACACCGGCTCAGGTGCGGCTGGAGTGTTCCAATCACGAAATGGAAATTACTGCCGAGTCCCCATACCGACTGTCTCACAGTCACACTGTAACCAACTCATTACGAACGCGTCACCGCTCGCCCGGTCACCAATGTCTGTGGCTGGCGTCACTAAACTCCTTGTAGCGAGCGTGTGTTCCCCGACTCCTTCAAACTTTAGCAATTCTCCGATGACGAAACAAATCCAACACAACAACCTATTTTCGATTTAGATTGCTCCTGTTGTTTTTGTTCCTCTGATTGACGACTCAGACAAGTTGGGATTACTCCGCTGAACTTGTTACGATGTTTTAAGCATTTCTATTTCATCTTATCGAGTTTTTCTTAAGACTATGTCGGTCCTCGTTTCAAAAGTTGTGAAGTTGCTAGTTTTAAAAATCGACTTTGTGAACGTAAAGGTGGTTTTGATAGAATTTAAAACTTTACATAAGTAACTCGATTGTTGTTAATATAAGCTAAGCTAAGAATATACTCGTAAGTTACCTAGTCGACCAATGCTTAAGATATAATATATTATGATGGCGCAATCGAAATTTAAATAGTTCTTTGTATGCATTGACTTTTTATAACGCTCCACACTCACAACGCTACACCCGGATGTCCTCATATCCCTGATGTCTCAGGGTACCAGGGAACACAACCCAGGGTACCAGATCTGGAACAGAAATCTAAATCCATCAAAATTCTATGCCACCGAGAAACCAACCCAAAACCCTTCGAATGGCAGACCGATATATAATTGTGTATAATATAAATTTAAATTAATAACAGTTCAATTTCCAAAACAGAATGTCGCTAAATGTCCAACAATAGCACATTAACAATAACATTAGAAACAATATACTACAGAAACTGTACACGTTTCGCAGTTGCTAAACAAAAGAAAATATCGGAATCCCGAAACAATACTGTATCATATCCACGTGCCCCTGTATATAAATTTAACGTGGATACGAAACTTCAATTAAATGTGCAGTTGGTATTATTGTTTAAAGTTGTAAAGAGCAACGAGTGCTCGCGACAGCGCCACCTATTGTGCACTTGAGGCCCGTGTATACTGCGAAGACACTCCGCGGCTAAGTGATAAGAGAGAGAGAGAGAGAGGAAAATAGGAAGAGCGTTTTTTATACGTTACCCCAGATCCACACGTCGGCGTCACGAGGGGCCCCAACACCGTTGGCCTGACGTGTGGATCTAGAAAACAGCCGGTTCCACATTACCAGATGGAAGACGAGAAATATAATTTAGTAATTAAAAGATGATCGTTTAGTGAAAGTGAAAAGTGGCATACTCGACATACAATAAAAATTGTAGTCCTCCCATTTATATGTGTTTATGAGAATTCCAAAATATACTACTTTGGGCATTTAGAACAATTAACAACGTGTATAGCTCAATTGTATAATGTGTCATATTTGCGCATATAGCTGTTTTTATTCTAACAGAAATTAACAACATTAACTTAACTTTTATGTCTAATTAATAACCACAAGTTTTTTTAAATTTGGAGATACATACATCACTTTTGCATTGTTTTGTTGTGGTCAATAAAACTTCTCGAACTAGTTAAGTTCTCACGTTTCTTTTTACGCTGTTTTATCGGGAGGCCCTCTCATATACTTTCGCGGGTATAATCGCTCCATTCTATATCTCGTACCATACGCAGAGCCTTACGCTCTTTTCAGGATAAAAAACAACGATACGGCTTTGTTGGGAACTTCCTTTGTCTCTAACAAGATACTTATCTGGTATTTACTCGTTTACCTGTTGTCATCCCACTTTAACAAGCCCCGGCCAAGCTTTAACATTTTAATAACAATATTATTAAACTTTTTAAACTGTTTAGTTTACGAATAAGAATCTGGGCTAGGTAGGCATCTTAATGTACGTAATTTTTCTATTAAATGATGGTAAAAATAGTCCCAAAGTTCGATTATTCCAATTTTTATCTGGAACTTTCTAGAATAATATCTATTGTGCGTATAAATAGGCTGTACCGATTATGTATTAATAAAAAGTTCAATCAACAAGCAAAGAAAAATGGATTTATCACGATTGCAAATGCGCGCTCTACTTTATTACAAGTTTCATATAGGTTATAAGGCGATTAATAATTTATCATTTTACATTTTTTTTTAAATAATTTTATTACCTATGGACGTAAAGAGATATTTCAGTAAGTTTTTCAAAGAAAGTGCTTTATTTTAAGTCTACTATACTATATAGGTACTAGGCGTACCTGATCTTACGAAGATTACTAATCACATTGATCTTATGAAATGTTTGTCATGAGTTCTGATAAGATTATAATATCAATATCTACAATAAACATGATACATAGATGAGTAGGAACTTTATCTTCGAAAAATAAATCACATTAACGTACAAAGGAATATTGGTATCAGGAGTTGATAATCTATGCTCTAAAATGCATAGAAAAACTGCTTGAAAAACTACTTGATTTTCAATATCCAATATCAACTCAGTGAAGGCTATTTTCGAAAATATAAGAAAAATTAAAGTGCTTACTTAATGTAAAACGAACGTCGATTTTACTGCTACTGTTTAAAAAATTTTATTTTTGGCATTTTGAGCAGTTTTGCCTTTTATATAATATGAACCTTACACTACCTGTTTTATTATATGTATTTAATTTGATATTGAAAGAAAAAGCGTGTTCCTATAAATTCTATAGTTTGCGCGAGAAATAATACATTTATTTTATTCTTTTATTAGGTACAATCTTTCACCACAATGACAAGTTTTAAATATTTGAATATTCAATTTAATAAGCCAGTGCAAACTATTATTAACTAAATTCTCTCCTTTCTTCTCTTTTCCTCTCCAATTTTTTTCTTCTCTATTCGACTCCTCTCTTTTTCTTTCCTCGCCTACTCTTTTCGCCGCTTATTTTCATGAATAACTTTTAACCGAGATAGATCTTGGTTTTTGTTTGTAAGTTAAAACACTATGTTTTAAATCTTCACATTAAAACATATCGATGTTGAAAACACGCGTTATCAACTAAATCAAAGGTGAATTTTCACCAATACGCGTTGATGATGTCCGCAGTTCTGCATCACTACATTACTACGAGTAATTTAGTGTATATTGGGTGATATCACGGTCGGCTATTATTGACTGTTCCTCTCGACTGGGGGAGGCTCGACTCGAGCACGCCGAGACCACTTCATTGGCCCTCAGGCGTGTTTACGATGTTTGTCATTAACATAGCTTTGAACGATACTCTTAACAAAATTCGCAAATATTTCCCGTAACCTAGAAAGTAGATAAAGTAAAATGAACGCGAGGAATTTTCCTGCTTAAAGTATTAATGTTTATAGCGTTTAAGTTCATTATGAAATATATTTTCCTACCTAAAGAAGAAAGGTACCTAAGTATATTATAGTAAAAATTGTTGAAGGTAAACGTTTTCTGAAAATCGTTCACAACTATAATCTGATCCTATTTGTTATATGATGTTGCAAAATTCTGACGTCACGTAATTCGATTGAGCTGCAAAATTTCGAAATTTAAATGTTAAATTTAGATTTCTGTTTCTGGTCTAGGTGTATGTGTAATTGTTTTTATACGTATTGTGTCCACGGCACCCACGACACAGGGAATCACAGTGTGGGGGCTGTGTGCGAAGCGTTATTTATTATTTAATGATTTATAGTATGCTCAACTTTCGGATTCAAGATTTTTAATGTACGAGTAGATACAGTAAACGCAACTCAATTGTAAATGTTTTCCCTACTCCCCCCAACGAGCTGCTTCACGCAAGGGCCCTCGACTCGATCGTGCTCTAAACCTCTTCAGCGTCCTATTGTATCATCATATTTGGTTTATACACGAGAATGGCAAAAGGACATAGCTTCCTTAGGTTCGAAGATACAGAGAAAGATGCACTAAATAACTCTTTTAGTAATAAAATTCGAGTAGACTTTATTATATTTATGTACACAAGTTTTACATATACACCATTGAAATTACATAAGACATAATTATGAGACGTAACTATGAAACGTAACCTTAAGTATATAAGCTAGTTAGCGAAAGCAAAAACACACTGATTATGTCAAAAGTGTTTTTGTTGAAATTGAATGTAAATTTTCTGGAATATTCGTTCAAGTACCTATATACCGCACGCAGTACTGTAAATGGTATAATCTTAAAAAATAGAGCCTCCACAAAAGTCGGTAACAACAATCGCGTCACAAATTGCTCGTTGCGGTTCTACACGCGGCGTTGTCGTATATCTTAATGCAAACAGAGTTATAAAGGCCCGACCTTTTTCCGCTAATCTATCACCTATCCCTTTCCAACGCTGGCTCTGTTACGTACGCCAGAACGGGACAGCCGCTAAACTGTTGCCAGGTTAATATGACAATTCATTGTAGGTACTCTAGTAAAGGAGGAGGTGTTATTAACAAAAACATGACGTAATTCTGCAGACTGGCTTCCCCTCTTTTGGACTGCTCAAAGTTCCGCATAATTAAATAGTGATTAAGGAGTTAGGGGATGGTTGACATGGGGCTGGTTTATGCAACCTTGTGTTTGTAATTCGTTAAAAATGTAGAGTATTAAAGAACTTTGTACATATTTTGTTGTATTAGAAGAATATTTAATTGTACAATGTAAGGTCTATTTTACTTTTAACCTTTCAAATTAATTATCTTTATTGCTTTTAAGGTAGAACAAATACAAATACAAATACAAATACAAATGGGTATGAATGTTAATTCTTTGTCTTTAATTCTTCGTCACACCCGACTATTCATAAAAGTATCTACGTACGTTTTTTTTCTTGTTGCTGGAAAATAAAATTAATTATTAGGTAGTAGATATGGATAATAAATAATATTAATATTATTGTATATTATATACTTTGTAAACTATTCTAGTATGTAGAACGAATAAATAGAGAAAACGAAACTCGCTTTCTCAATTACAGAAACAACATTTGGTAACCTGTGGTAACCATACTACATAGTATGGTACATATTATACATTCAATGTAAATGGACTGAAATATATACTGGTATAGGAATACCAGTATATATTTCAGTCAAATATCTCTGGTATTTCATACGGATAGAAAATTTGATTATTGCCAGTTTCCTACAGGAAAAATCTTGTTATAAAATGGATGAACATTTTACCAAGGTAAAACTAACAGTTTATTAAAACCGCGACCCAATGTGATCCTCGGCTAACGAGCCGGAGTATTGCTTACTCGCGATGACGGTTTCGCATTAACCCGAAACTAAGCCGAATTAATTAGGAGCACGCGCGCCGCTGAGTTGCCGGCACTTGACGGATCATTTTTAAACCTAGCGTGAACCATAACACGACGGGCTAATTACGGATGTTTGAGGAGGACTTATGAGACGCAGACAGCAATGTACAGCAATGAGATATAGAGGTCCTTCGAGGAACTAGTGACTCGTGCCTAAGAGGAGCCTAGTATTAATATTTATCGCGAGGCCCTTTTATCTGATGGCAGTAAAATAGAGGGTTAAGATTATTCACAAAAGACACGAAAACTTCATTTAGATCTTCAACGTCAAAGAGCAGATAATCGTTATAAATAATTTATTTATTTGCTATAGGTACAATATTCTGAATATTTTTTTAATTTTTTGTTCGTCAGCACACTTAACGAATTTTCTAAGAACTATTATGATAATAGTTTAGTCATTTGTGTAAACATCAAATTAGCTAATAACACTGACTTCATGTACTGAAAGTAAACTGAAACCCGTAGCTTCAAAGAGGGAAAACAAAAACCGTCTGTAGCGCAAAGTTATGACTGAAGCGAAAAATATTGAATTTTACAGCGCTGTCGAGTGCTATAATATTAATACGGCTAGAGCCCGGGCTGCAAACGCAATAAAAACAAACAAATTGTACGTAAAATAATACTGTGAGCTTTGCCCGGCCTCTCCAGAATTTATTCTGATGCCTTAAATCCTTATTTATATGATAAGGCAATAATTCATCCTGGCCTACTTGGACGCTCTGAACGCTGCGTCTTGCGGTGTGCTCGCAGTAAATCGCTGACAAACTGTAATGTGGGAATATTTTTTGAATTTATATTTGGATTGTTTTTTTTTGTACTGAGAATAGCTTTCTGGATATATTAATAATCATAACAATGGAAATGGCCCATCTATGGACCGTTCCCGCTGAATCGGAAATCCATTTCTGAAAATTTCTGTCCTGTTCAAATAAAAATGTTTTGTGAAGAATTCGATGCGTAGAACAATTTTTATCTTAAAAATAATTTAAAAGAGCATCTCTATGTAATCCACTTATTTTAAAATAGATAGACTATGGTCCTGGCTACCTATTACATTAAGAAACAACATTTTCATTACTGCTAGTCAACCATATCTTAGTATTTCCTAACCAAATTTGACTCTACAATGTAGAGTTTGTACCATTTATTTAAATGTCATGTAAATACATGTGACAATCTAATAAATACACAAAATAATTCTTCCTAGATCATAATACACTTTATATTTTAGGATATGACATGAAATCCCAATCGGTAAACTCAATCAATGTCACGTGACATAACCACAATTCAATTAAACGTTCGTTTAAATTTTGATAATAATAATAAAAAATAACGTGAATTTTCCCGCAGCATACCGTAAGGGTCAGCACATACGTACCAGTCAGTGGCGCTTGAAATACTAAGAACCATTCATTCATTTGTTATAATTGTTTACTTACCACCTACTAGTAATATAGTTTTAAGTTTTTGTTACTAACACATGTAGCTCTGTTGTTCGAAAATAAATAAATTTGAATTTGATTAATAAATTGTAAAAGATTTTAAAATAGGAACAATTAAGTTTTATTTTAATTTATTAATTTATATTTTAATAATTAAATATTTTTTTTATAAATTAGCAGGTGGAAATAACATAAGTACTTGGTAGCTCATCATTACAATGGTTGTTTGAGAAATAGTGATTTACTCCTTATGATTTTAAAGTATGTGGTTGTATTCTGAATCAAGGCTGTCACATTTTAATTACCGTTTTGTGGTTGTACGTTAGTACGTGTGAGGTTAATCTCAAACACACAGTATGTCGCTACACCGTAGACGCGTTATCGCCTCGTAAACAAAAGTAATGATAGCCATCGCGGCGCGTTGCGTTTGTACGGGAATAAATCGCCACAAAAATAGAATAACGCGTGAATGTATGGTAGAATAATTTAACTTTTTTTGTAACTTTATAAGCTGGCCGGTAAATGCGTCTGACAGCTTTAATTATTAAAATATTATTGCGTCGCAGCTTTAAAATGCGATAATATTTATTTATTATTGAATTTTGTTTATCTCTGATTGTGATTTATTTTTGACGGTAATATGACTGGAGGCTTTATTGGCGATTCGAAGTGGTTAACGAATGCGTAACTTCGGTACTTTCTAAGGTTGCATGTGACCACTCTTACAACTATATTTCTTTTGAATTCCATTTCGTCTTGCAGGAAAATCGATACACATCAAATCCACATGTGCTAAGCCGCGGATAGCGTCCTAAACATAAACAAGCAATAATTCTCGTAGCCCTTAGTGTGACGGGACCCCAGCCCTGTTGGGTACATTAACGCCAGATGGCGTGTGGGTGTCAAAAACTTTGTGACCCAACGTTACCAACACGCGAATGAATTGTGGCTCATTTGTTACGGGTTACGTTTTTTTCGTTTCATTAGGAAATGGTAATTTTTAACCTAGGAATAGTAAGCCCTCGACAGTATTCGATATTTTTGATTGGTAGCAGAACTTATCCAGTTTGCCCGAGGTATCATTGCTGCCTCTTAAGCCAAGCAAGCAAGTTTTGCAAACAACTTATTGGGTTTCAGGTGACTAGCCCATTTGACCTTGTTATTGCAATGCGAGTATACGTCTTTGTGGAGAGAAGACTCAGTGTAAATTGTAAAAATAAAGGATTTCGTCACTTTCATTCAGTGTAACTACTCGTAACTACTACTATGAAGCTAAGGTATGCAATGATGTCTATTGGAAGTTGTTAACAATAATCGTGCGCGTAAACTCACCTACACTACAGCGTTGTTTTGAGGCCATACCAATTTTTCATTCACGAACCGGAATGTTGGAGTTTAGGCAGTAAAATGTTTTTGCGCGGATTCCTGTCTTTGTGTCGCGTACCAACGGCATATTGAATGCGTGCTGCGAAAACTCTTCCTATGTAGCTAAAGAACAGGAGTTTATGGATATTACCTGTTACTGGTTTTAATTGGATTTAGAGATTTTTCTTTATGCAAAGCAGGTATCTAAAATCAAAGGAATTTTACGACAGTTAAAAACTGACTAATACATCCATTAGTCAGTTTTCAACTGCGCAAAACTATTATTTTAGCGATAATATGAGGTTTATTAACGAATTTTAAGTAAAAAATGATACATTTTCAAAGTTCTAATATGAGTGCCCAGTAACTTAAAAGAAGGATAATACAGTAGTCTTTTTATTTTATTTGCTTGACATGGCGGTGGCATTGCTATTGTTCCGATTAGCAGAATTAAGTTTTCGAGGAAATGGCATCACTTGAGAGATAAAATACTCTTGAAATAGTTAACGTTACACTCTTAAAGACCTAACCACCAAGTAGGAACACGCTATTTTGAATCTTAATATTAACGCAAATTAAATATCGAATCCAGTGAAGGACAAATCAAAGACATCTACGTAAGCCAAATTTTTTGTTTTTCTATTTAAATCGATTGTTTTCCATTCCACACATAAAGCATCGCTCGTTCGAAGAAGGCATATATTTTCCTTTTCCGTTTATAACTTTCATTTTTTTTTAAAATGTCATCTGTCTTTTATATTGCAATAAGTTTGCTATTTTATGCGACGTTGTGTAGTTCGCGATCTCTTGAGGTTGGGACCACTCTTAACTCACAATTAGCGTTTATGGAAGAGGTGAAGCTGTCAGCGATTCCACTGAAAACGAGGACTAAGAATGTGTTCTACACTGGAGACAAGATTATAAAAGTAAGTTTGTATTTGTAACGTATCTGCTAGTTTTGTCTACGCGATCTAAATTGTCTGCGGCGTTGATGTACTCCTACGTATTTCTATAGAACTAGTATTTCGATTTTTGGTCTGTGAGACCACGCGTTGATATAAGCGTTACAAGATTAGGCATGGGTATTAAAAGTTTTGGAGTCCGTGACATAAACGATCTATATAGTTCAAAGTTCAAACCTCGCTAAAAATGGAAATCTTTTATTTTATGCCAATAACAATAAATTAATCTCAATTTTAACAACATAATGATATGAATTTATTTCAAAAACTTTACAATATTGTTTCATAACTTTATTAAATACGTTAATGTATTGGTATTTTTACTGATGTCTTAAGAATTTATCTAAATCTTACGGAAAATTTTAAGATACATTCCAAATCTCATATCGTGGAATGTAAACATCGCATTGGTGAGATAAAATACAATATCAGAATTACACCTTCGAGAAAATGGTATCACTTGAGATAAACTACTCTTAAAACAATTGGTTTCAGGTTTTAAAAGCCGTAACCGCCAAGTAGAAAAATGTTATTTTGAATCTTAGTAGAGTAAAAATTGAATCTGCAATCCTTTAAAAGGGCAAACCAATCACTTTCCGTCGATTTTTCTACTTGTTTTAAAATTGAAATACAGTTTGTTTTCCGCACTACAGCATTTGAACGCTCGTTCGAAAAACATTTACCTTGTTTTTATAGTTTTAAATTTTTTTTTAAACATGTCTTCGTACTTTATAGTTGTATTATCTGTGCTATTTTATGTGACGTTGTGTACTTCGCGTTCTTTACAAGTGGGAACTACCCTTAACTCTCAATTAGCATTCATGGAAGAAGTCAAATTGTCTGCGATTGCACTGACTACAAGATCTAAGAAAGTGTTTTACAACGGTGACAAGATCATAAAAGTGAGTTAAATTGGCGCAAATGAAACTCTCTTATCTGATAGAATTTTTGTCTAGTAAATAACAAAGTAAGCGTGCAAGTGCAATGCATTGTTTTGTCCAAGTTGATCTGAGTGTAGCTTCATTGAGATATGTAGATTGTTAAACTATTTTTCTGTATTGCTACAGAGGGATACACATAATATCTTTTATTCAATTCCATTTATATGCTAGTTG
>DWQK01001129.1:0-16767 GCA_018231225.1 Noctuana stator
GAACCGCATCTTAGAATTGACCAGGCAATATGGTACCGGCCGCGACACTCTTCGTTGCTTGGCCCTCGCGACTGCTGACAACCCAATGAAGCCCGAAGAAATGGACCTCGGTGACTCATCCAAATTCTACACTTATGAAGTCAACCTTACATTCGTTGGTGTAGTCGGTATGTTGGACCCCCCGAGGAAGGAAGTTTTCGACTCCATCGTCCGTTGCCGCGCTGCTGGTATCCGTGTAATCGTGATCACTGGTGACAACAAGGCTACCGCTGAGGCTATTTGCAGGTATATAATTAATCTTTATTTCACTCACTTTCACTACAATGGGTGGCTGTAAAATAACTCAGTCTATATAACACAGGCTCAACTACAAATTTACCGGGTTTTTTTTTTGGTTAATAGACGTATTGGTGTGTTCGGAGAGGATGAAGACACAACAGGCAAATCATACTCTGGCCGCGAGTTCGACGATCTCCCAGTGAGTGAGCAGCGCGCCGCTTGCGCTAAGGCCCGTCTCTTCTCCCGCGTGGAGCCCGCCCACAAGTCCAAGATCGTTGAGTACCTGCAAAGCATGAACGAAATCTCTGCCATGGTGAGTTTAGAATTTTTTTACACCACTGTATAAAGGAATGTAATCATCGAAGTTAAATAATTAGGTTTGAGTGGTCTTCTTAAGTGATCAAGTCCTATAAAGAGCGGCTCTAAATATCATTTGCCATATTATATTTGTCAACTGTCACACTTGTGATTTCAGAGTCCTATAAAACAAAGAAAACGGACTATAAAACCACTAACATCCTCCGTTAGCAAAAAAAGTTAAATTCGTTAGTTCCCTTTAAAAATATTTAAGAAATATATCAGTTATGACTTATTACTTGTAATTGTATTATAAGCTAAAATTAAAATCTATTAACAGTTTATTACTATGCAAACAATGTGTTCATAAATACACAATGTGTGGAGTGCGGCGTTATTTCATGTTTACAAATTGAACTATTGGGAGCGCTTTTCGAAATGTTTATGTTAGACAGTTGGTACTGTTTATAAACTACGCTACTCGAAGTTATCATAGCAAAATTTAATGATTCAATAATAGAGGGATGGGGAATTATGACTAAATGACTACATTATTTTGATAGACTTTTTGTGTGTTTACTTTTGAAAACATTGGATAATGGGTTTAGAAATACTAAAGTGCCAAAACGTGAACAATTGCAGACCGGTGATGGTGTGAACGACGCCCCCGCTCTGAAGAAAGCTGAGATCGGTATCGCCATGGGTTCCGGCACCGCCGTCGCCAAGTCCGCCGCTGAGATGGTGCTCGCTGATGACAACTTCTCATCCATTGTCGCTGCAGTTGAAGAAGGTATCATTTTTTTTTATTATTATAGTATAATTAATTTAACATCTTTGTTCCATATACTTGTAAGGTCTTTTGTTGTTAAAGATACCTTTTTCACAATAGCTGTGCCCTTTTACCAGCAATAACCAGTTTTCGAATGTTGTTCAAAATTCTCAAAATTGATATAGGTATGTGTCCAACTTCTTGTGTAGCACTAAAATTATACATTGGTATTGCTAAGAACTAAGATTGCCTGGGATAATAATGTCCAAAGACAATGCTCAACAGAACTCACAGTAAGAATTTCGGTCGTCAATCCTGTTTAAGTTTGTTTCTATACACCATTTGTCTTATTCCAGGTCGTGCCATCTACAACAACATGAAGCAGTTCATCCGTTACCTGATTTCCTCCAACATTGGTGAAGTGGTGTCTATCTTCCTGACCGCCGCCCTGGGTCTCCCCGAAGCCCTCATCCCCGTGCAGCTGCTGTGGGTCAACTTGGTCACTGACGGTCTGCCCGCCACCGCCCTCGGCTTCAACCCGCCCGACCTGGACATCATGAACAAACCTCCCCGTAAAGCTGATGAAGGTCTCATTTCTGGATGGCTGTTCTTCAGGTAATTATTTTTAGTAGTACTTCCGTAATAATGTAATAAAGCCTGAAGATAAAAATATTTCTAGTCATAGTACAACTGGGAACGAAAAAGTATTAATTGTGAATGTAAAGCATATAACATATTCCCGCGATATTGCGTCATTTATATATACAGCCACACAGGTTTTACAATTCACTGTATTCTACTAGTCTGATAGCAACACGCATAAAAAAATGTATACGTCTATCGTCTATAATATGCATAATATATATACATAATTATATGCGTTTGGAATAATACAATAGATAATTGTCTCTTATATTAGGCCTTCGAAAACGACCTTGTATAAAGAAATATAAAGCCACTTAAAGAGATTTTATGTGGCCTAGAGAATGATAATCTGATTAGGTTTTGTTGTTCATCTGACTTTCGTTCTTAAGTTTAAAAATATAAAAATTGTATGCGGTGTTTTATTTTGTTACACAACAAAGCAACAACACCATTTTTAGTTATATTCAGATACAGGGTATCCAAAACTCCAGGGAAATCCCAATGTTTATGAGTGTGAGGCAAATAAATATATTTTTCTAAGTACAATGGGAATATTTTGCTAACAGGTACATGGCTATCGGTGGTTACGTCGGCGCTGCAACCGTTGGTGCTGCCTCCTGGTGGTTTATGTACTCTCCCTACGGGCCCCAGATGACTTACTGGCAACTGACCCATCACTTACAGTGCCTCGGCGGTGGTGACGAATTCAAGGTAAAATTTGCTTCACATTAAATTATTTTTTATTCATATATTTAAGAAAAAATAATTAAAGTATAATATTTGTATTATCCATCGAAACAACAATTCGATATACGAAAATATTTGTTTACAGGGAATCGACTGCAAGATCATCACTGACCCCCACCCCATGACCATGGCTCTGTCTGTCCTTGTAACCATTGAGATGTTGAACGCCATGAACAGCTTGTCAGAGAACCAGTCTCTGATCACGATGCCACCCTGGTCGAACATGTGGCTCGTTGGCTCAATGGCTCTTTCATTCACACTCCACTTTGTCATCCTCTATGTTGAAGTCCTCTCGGTAAGTCGCTTTAGCAAGTCAGTAAGTCGATCAACTACAAACCTTTTTTTTTCCATTTATGATCGATTCGTCCAGCCTTTGGATGACTTACTATGTTTCTACAGAATATAGGCCTCACTTAGCTTATATATAAAATAGGTTTTACTATTTTGAACTGTAGGGTACATTCATTGCTGATATATTCATCAAAATCATATTTTTTTTAACCGTGTACACATTATGCTTTTGTTTTGTACGTATTACACCCATGCTGTGTAAAAGTGAGTAGTAAGGCAGAAACAACGTAATGTTCGCAGGCTGTATTCCAAGTGACCCCGCTGTCGATAGACGAGTGGATAACGGTAATGAAGTTCTCGGTGCCCGTGGTGCTGCTCGACGAGGTGCTGAAGTTCGTCGCGCGCAAGATCTCCGACGGTGAGACGCGCACTGTAGTGGACTGGCTCCACGGCATGCAATGGATTGTGCTCATGTGGGCCGTCTTCTTTGGCATCATCATCTACGGACCCCTATAAGCCGGCCCGCCTTCGTACCGTGCCACCATCCCGTTTGATTCACACCTAATACCCTCATGCTGAATTCTGCGCCACCCAACACTTTTCGAATTTACATAGTGTTTATGTAAAGCTTATGATTATGGTGTTAATTGATTTGTTGTTCGTGCTTGGGTAGCGCACCGAATTCTACTGTGGAAATCGATGGACAATGAGCTGTGCTCACCACAGTACCAGTTTTCTAACCGTTTGAATGCTAATCCTGGAGCACAACGTGTGTGAAGTGATGCCCTAGTGCACGCGACGGCGCGACTCGGACCTTGAGGACTGCGCGTAGTGACATGAACCTACGAGTGCTCGACGAACAGCCGATGCTCATTGAACTTTGGCGGTGCTATCAGCTCAAATAAGATCCATGCGACGTGGCTGCGCTCTGCATTGAGCGTTTCGTATGAAAGGTTTTACTACAATCTACTATTGTAGTCATTTCTGTTATACTTTAAGCGTAGATCTAATGGAGGGCCGGCGGCGAGATCCGCCCGCTCGTGTGATTGCATTTTGCATGTGCGAGACAATAAATTCATTTATGATACACAAATTTTCGGAGCCTCAGCCATTTTTATTCTGTTTATTTTATTGGTAATCTTGTCTTATACTGTTGTTTATTAGAAGTTAGTGGCTGTGAAATTGTTCATTACGACGTCGATGTAACACCAAATTTATACTGGTTAGAGGAGTTTAACTGTGTTAAAATTATAGACTAAATATTTTATGCAGTAAATTAATTAATTGATTAATGAGCTCCGTTTGACTCGCACACAGCTCAGTACCTTGTCCTCTTGGACTGCAGACATATTTTTAAAACTTACTGTATCTAGTAATGTGGATTGTTAGCTTAGAATAATTTATTATAAGTGTATTGATAGGACATCGTTATTTTTCTTGATAAAAGTATCTTACTTCCTCTGTCCTCTTGTCTAAGGTTGCTTGTTAACAAACATGAGTGCATTTCTACCTGTCTTGTTTTTTTTTCTTAATCTGTGAGCGGTAGCTTTGGGCTACTGCTGTTTTTATGTTTTTTTTATAACCAATTAACAAATATAAGAATGTCTTCTTGCACTGAATTAACCCAATATTTAACTTTATAACCATCTTAAACAGATTTTGCCCACTTTTTTTATTCTTATATTTTGATATACACACTTAAATATAAAAATCCAGTGTTATGTGTTCTGTTAAAGAGTAAACAAATGGATATGTAACGCAATGTATTCTGTGTATGGACTTTAAGTAAGTATATGTGCGGTTTTGGTACATTCATAATGTTATATTTGTCTTTATTTAAACCATAATTTATATCAATAAAATTAAACCTTATTATAGTCATCGTAAATAAAGAGGCAAGTTTTGATAGTGTTGCGACTAGAATACTATAGTTAAAAAATATAAATTGCTGCTGTGGTCCCATAACCTAAGAACAAAGAAGTTTAATCTGAATAATTTTATTAAATAATAATATATTATGAACAAATTATCTGTGAATTATATTCGAATCTGCTAAATCTTATATCATGCTCATATAATTTTGTATTTAGTATATGCACGTAATATTAAAATAACAGTCTTAATTCTATCTAACAACACAAATATTAATTATTGTTAATATGTTTCCAGTATATCAAAACATGCCTCTTATAATAGGTGAAATATAATAGGCTATTAATGATTGCACCAGATCTTACTACTGAGACATAATAATAAAGTAAGTGTTAAAAAAAATCCTAGCTATCGTTTATAATGTAAAGGTACGAGGTCAGAATATATTGAATTTATTTATGGTGGATAAATAAAACGCGCATGAATGCATTGCATGGTTTCTTTTCAAGATTACAGTTTTTCGTGGTTTGTGCGACATTTATTTTACTAAAAATATATACAATAATATGTTATAAATCTTATGAACTGAACACAATTATTTTGTTGTTTAAAATTGTGCCGTTACACATTTGTATTAAATATTACATTATCTGCAGCACATAGGCATGCTCAATACTCGTGGATACCCCTACCTCCCTTGACTTCACTGTTATGTTATCCATATTTAACTAAATATATATATATATTACACATTAAACTTCCTGAATAAAAAGTTTGATTATTTCCTTTCTATAATATCTTCTCTTAAATGTTCCTCACTTCCAATAATAAATAGATAGATCGATGGTTTTATACACAATTAAAACTTCACTTTTATTGCCAGAACATGCACCAGTATGTTCTCATTAGTGCACTACCACTTTTTTGCCGTTCCTTCTAACAAGAAAAGTTTAAAAGTTTTGCAAATAAAAAGGATAATACCCGAAGTTTAACGTGTAACAACTACACTTGTAAAAATATTATTGGAAATTGTATTTCATAATTTCGTCGCCATTCTTTAGAACAGAATACACCTTATATCCGAGGAGACGACTTTGTTAAACGTATTGCAGAACTTTAAGCCCCCTGTTTGGTTGGTCCCTCGCCATGAAGGTCAGGCAGGGAGGTCCGACAGTCCCATGGCCCTAGTCCCGCATGCACTAACGCTGTGTATTCTGCCCCCAGCCCAGCCGACGTGGAAGCTATAAGCGCGTCGGGACGCCGCCGCAGCGCCACTGCACGCACATATTCCATGAACACTCATTGTTTGTTGTGATCCCGCAGTGAAACCACACATTTAGTATCTACGACACGGTTGTGATCTCTACGTAAAGACCCAGTAAGTTCGGGCGACGGCACTCGCTCGAGCTCACTCGACACTAACACTATCGTTGTTTTACAGCGAACGAGGTGGTCGTTGACAAGTGGTAAACGCCACCGATTCATAGTTCCTCACCTGCTTCTCTCTGCTACCACTACCGCTCTCGTCTCTTGATTAGTTACCGAACGGCTTGTAGATGTAAGATGTACTCGTAAGGCAAGAGGCGCCGGCGGAGACCTGCATCTGCTGCTTCACCAGAGAAGACATGTTCATGTGTACATAATATACAGTATGCTTAGGAGATTTATCAAATTGTTTATTACGTTGTTCTAAAATAAAGACTACATGGTGCCCGTCGATAAAAGCAGTGCGATAGACTATGTGTACTTAAGTTGACAGCATGCTATTAATTTATTGTTATATTTTTATTCTCTTATTCTAGTTTGCTTATATAGAGTCGAATCTATATTTCTATTAGTTGCTGACACCTCTACGAGCAATATGGTGTCTGTAAGGGGATGATATACATATTATCCAAAGTTTGGGACCTAATTGCGTCCAGAATTTAAACATACCTGTACATTTTAATGTATTATTGTTTTGTACAATAAATCGTTATAAAACTATATGAGTTTCAATTTAAATATAATTCAATCCTTCCGTATATATAACGTAGACACTTTGTAAGTATGGTTTATTGTCCATTAGTACCAATAGCCAATAATATCATGGTTAATTTATTCTTGTGACTACCGCGGCTGTTGTACGATAAAAACTAAATAAGTAGGTAATTTATTAGTAGTGTTTCTATAAGGTTCACTAAGTTTTAACAAGTCTGGAGAGCAGAAATATTATACATTACCTACCCTTTTTTATCGGATACGGAAAAAAGATGTTGCCAGGAGGTTATTATTAAGAGGTTAATAATTTATCGACGAAAACCAGTTGAACCTGTCAGGACTCATTAAAAATCATATTTTTTTAGTATTGCATCATATACATATTTAATAAATGACGAAAAAATTAGATTCTATTACATTAATTTACTTGCCGGAACCGGATACTAAACCGCTAAACGCCAACGGGACTTAGAATTTGCTGTTGGCACTGTTGGCAGTACTGCCCTGTCTGTCAAAGTCAAAGACCAAGAGTAAAATTATTTTACTCTGTCCTAACTACCGACCCTGCCCTGACTGACAGCCAAGTTTTATTTTAGATTTTTAGTGCTCTGTGGTTGGTCCTGGCTGGTCCTGCACTTGACTTCTGTCCGGTCTGACTGACGTCTGTCTGACTCCGATTTCAGTTTCAGTTGAAATTGAAATATAATATTCACGATAGTACATATTAAAATGTATTATCCATTACTTTGTTGTTAAAACGGTAATTATTAAAATATTAGCAGTACAGTTATATTATCCTTGTGGCACCAAAAAGATCTTAACTAAAATAAATCACTTCACTTGTATAATAGTACCCCTAAAGGGCCCATCCATTGGCTCGTCATTTACTCTCATGAGTCCAATCCTATGTCTCCCAATCTCCCATCCCATCATATAATTTTTTTTCCATACCTAGTTTTTCTCTTCATCCCTTTGTTTGATTGATTCACGATAAACATCGGAAACCAGAGTATCTGGCATATTGAAGGACTAAGACTCAAGTTTAATTTAACTTTGTGTTCATTTCAAGTCGTTATAATTTAGGTACATTACCAACTCAGATTGATATTACTTAACAATGTGTTATGGTATATTTTTGTAGTTTACTTACGTATCACGGAATGCCAATCATGTAAAATGGAAACAAAAAGGTACGCATAATATAGATTTAGCTTATAACAAAAACATCCTTTTATTCTTGCATGTATCATTTAAAATAATGAACCTCATTCATGAACAATACTAACATTTCATCTATAAATTGCAGAACTGAATCAGACTTGCCTAAAAAAATGGCTCATTTAGATTTAATGGATTTAGATGGTATTGACACTAATGACCCTGTACCTGAAACAAGTTCACGTATACTGAGGAAAAGGAAGTCATTCACTCAAGAAAATAAATCATCTAATCGTAGAGTTAGCATGAAACCCCGTAAGTACGCCCTACCTGAGACTGCCAACCCTAAACAAATTGAGGCACTGTATCTCAACAAGAAAGTGAATACAATATCCCAGACTCTTGAAACAATTTACGAGGAACCAAAGACAACTAGTACTGACCCCGATTCCAGTACGCTGATCAGTGGAAGAAAAGTGAAAAGACTGTTAACATTCCAATTAGGTAATCATTATACCAAGGAAAAAATAAAAAGACGTAGAGCTAAGATTAAGAAACTTCTAGGAAACAAAACATTTTTGAACAGAAAAAAAATTCCTATGCAAGTATTTTTAAAAACGATTGAGTGTCTTGAACTCGATGAAGTAAGTACAGAAAATGAGAAAACCATTGCCAGTGTCTGATTTTTATACTTTACCTAAGGTATGGATTTGTTTTTGTGTGTAAGAATAATTTTTGTATGAATTATGGCATTACTATCATGAGTATTAAACAGTTCATTCTACATATTCTTTGCTTTTTATCAATCCTTTTTAATAAGTACATAGGTACTTATTAAAACTACTACTATACTATTACTAACTACTACTACTGTACTATTTAAGAATAATCTTACATAGTTAAGATTATTCTTCATACTGTAATAATAAGTAAATTAATTTATCAAATTTAGAACTTTGGCTAACACTTTCTGAAAAAAATCTGTAGGATACAATGTTGATCATTTATTCAAAGAAAGCCTGTGCTGACTCAGGCCTTCTCACCTATGACAAAAGCTAGAGTTTACACTAAAAAAAAGTTATAGAACAAAACATCTGCCCTCTTTCCACTCAAATCCAGTATAAATACCTATATATATACCCTGATCTGCTAATATATATAGACCCTGTGATTTCAGCTCATATCCAGTCACCACCACTAGTAACCCCGAAGGTTTTGCTTTTACTAGTTATTATATTTAGACTATAAACAGCATTCAAATCCAACCCTATATTTAAAATATAAGTAATTGCTTTCATACCTGTAATAGGTACTAGATGTTAGTAAAAATAAAAAACAAGTATAAAATAAACTTGTAATAAAATTCTTCTTACAAAAAATCTTGAGGTCAGCTAATGCAAGGTAACTTAAATTATTGTGCACTGAAAATCCTTTATTAAAACTACATGAGATTCATATCTAAACATGGAATGTTTTTTGTATAATACTGTCTATTGTACATACTGTAATTCACTAACAATAAATTATATAAATGTTATGTATTGTTTGCTCGCACCAAACATTCTTCTGAAGTCTCTGGGCAGTCATCATATTTTTTTAAATGCTTTGATGTAGCTCTGTCCAGTTGTACACAAACACAATGTGTTGATGCTTCGCCAGGAGTATACAGTTGACGCGGAACTCCAACCCAGTTTCTCAAGACACCACCACTAAAAAAGATAAATAATTTGAAAAACTATTGTATTTTAATTTTATTGTGATATACTAAGTATTCACTGGTCTTTCACAAGTCAGCTAGTGTTTTAAAAAACCTTAACATGTAGAATATGTAGAAAGCTGGTAAAAGGTATAATAATTACCTTGAAATAGTGCACCACACTCTTGTTCCTTCATCCTTACTCCAGGACATATTACAAGGCGGGTATACAGATCTTTCCTTTGCTACTCTATTCTTTTCTTGTACACATTTCCTAAGCCTTTCCTTAAGAAGCTTACTATAATCTGTTTCGCTACCATACTTGTTATAGTATCTCCCAGCTAGAAAACCTAAACCAAACTCACATAATTATTATATAAAAACATAATTATTTAAAACAAAACAATAATTTTTTCATTACTTGAACTAAACAATGTTTTTACATGTTAAGAATATTACAAAACATCTCGTGATATCTAAGATTGTAGCTTTTGGGTTCTCCTTATAAAAATTCTGGCTAAACGTCACAAATATCTAGTGGTTTACCAACAAGACACTGCCATTTAGAACTTGTCACAATGAACAATAAAACAGTAAACAAGATTCAGATCTACCAAAAATATTTCAGTGATTAAAACACTGACTGTCCACATATTCAAAAACATATTGTGTAAATATATATTAGTTGTTACATACCAACAGCAGGATACTTTTCTTTAAAAGTTTTCAGCCAGTCCACAATATTAAACAACTCATTACAAGTTAAATCTAAAGTATGGTCCTTTAGCTCACTTTCATCATTAAATATCCCAGTAACAAGCCCTCTTGAACCATCTTTTCCTGAGGAATACAAGCATAAGTATTTATCTATATACATAACAATAATACTGTTTATTGTACAAAAAAATATAAAGGACATTATAATTGGCGATCTTTTGCTAAGAAGCTATTTCTTCCATACAACCAGATGATATTATAACAATATGAAGAATTTAAGAAATCAGGGTGCGAAGGTTGCAGTAATAAAAATAGTGATTAAAATTGATGAAAAGTGTAATTCAATAGATAAACCTATATTGTATGTAGGTACGAGATTTTTTGATAATTTGGTGATAGTATAATTAGCATAATATACCTTGCTACTTAGTAATTGTAAGGAAGTAATATAAAATAAAGAAGAGATAGAATAAAAAAAAGAAAGGCATTGAGGCTGATAGAAAATGGGATGTTACACAGAAAGGTGTTTTAAGGGTAGTAGGAACAACATGTTCAATATATTTAAAGTACTGCCTAACTATCTTCATTTGTATAATACATGAGATACAAATTAATCCTCATGATATTATTTGAGATACCGTAAAGTACTAAATATTAATATAAAGGTATGAAATTACCTACAAAGTAATGATACGGAGCTCCCTTTCCATAATGTTTAGCACTTTGCGTAACATCGAATATAGAGCCCAGTACCGCTATATATAACTTTTGTTTTCCTACTCCATTGTATTTTCTTAACTGATCTTCCGAATAAAGCTGGGTTGATTTGTTTATAACTTTTGCCTCTTCTTGAAATAAGCTGAAGTAAAAAATGTAATTTCGCCCTAATATTGCAACTATGGTTACTGCAATCGTAACTATTATTTTAAAATGCTTTATAATAAAAGAATAAATACCCATTGTACTCTTATTGGTTTATTTAATTAGATTAGATTGTAATTTGTATTGTAATTTATGATGCAAAAGAGGTGGTACTGGTGGTTCTGCAACAATGCAACAACTCACAGCTGTTAGTTGTTACTCACTGTCAAGTGTCAAAGTCAGTCAGTCAGTCAGTCAGTGAACTCAAAGTTACTTTTTCTTTTCTTTGGCGTCACGCATTTTGCGCAATTGCCATATTCAAAAACGAAGGAAACAAAACTCAAAGTTGAAACCGTTGAAAATACCTACCACAGAACATTATACTCCACCAACGCTACATAGATAAAAATAACAATTTTTAACACTAAACTATTGTAGTGTGAAATATTGCATTTCAATTATTATAATACAAATATAACAAACAAATATAAAACTGCAAATCTGCGGATCGTCTGCGCCTGCAAATATTACAAAATGACCTCTGTGACTGTCATTGCCCTATGATGATCATTGTCAAATTGACAAAGTGTCAATTTACTTAGCGCAGTCAGAAGTCAGAATAGAAATAGACTCAATGCCTATGCAATAGAGTACTTTTTTAGTCTGGAGTTTGTTTTACTTTATTTATAATATTTATTAATTATATTACAATTACATAAATAAAAGTACTGAAGACTGAAGTGTGAAGAGGTTATAGAATAGATAGATATAGGTGCAACGGCTAACGGTGTTAACATTCCCATTTATCTTCATTTTATTTATTTTGTATACATTAGAGTTCATTAGACTCCTAACAGAATCTTTTTATTTAGCTGATTTATCCCTGTATAACTATATATTTTGTAACTATAAATACCTATATTGCGTTTGATATAGAATCTTTTCTTTAACGCTATTGTTGCAACAGATAATTTTATACCAAAAATGGATAATAAAAACCAATTGAGATTGACTAAGAAAGTATGAATGAAGTAATTTTTTTAATTTAAAATGAATACTTTTCAAATTAGGAACTGTGCAAGGTTAGTTAAACGAAGAAGAGTCGTTGTAACTGGTCTTGGAGTGGTATCTCCTATAGGTAGAGGCACAAAATTAGTATGGCAAAATCTGCTGAAAGGTAGATGTGGTATAGTTAAATTGGGTGAAGAATATTTAAACCTACCATGCAAAATAGCAGGACTCATTCCTATGGAAAATGACATTGACCTGATGATGGCATTATCCAAATCAAATTTAAAAACGATGGCCCCGGCTACATGCTTAGCACTGGTAGCATCGTCTGAAGCTCTGACTGATGCACATTGGTTTCCTACATTGCACACGGAAAAGGAAGCAACTGGTGTTGCTCTTGGCATGGGGATGATTGATTTAAAAGATGTCTGTGATACAAATAGTGCCCTAAGCATAGGTTACAATAAAGTAAGCCCCTTCTTTGTTCCAAGGATTTTACCAAACATGGCAGCCGGCCATATCAGTATCAAGTATGGTTTCAGAGGGCCCAATCATTCTGTATCTACCGCATGTGCCACTGGGGCACATTCAGTTGGTGATGCCTTCAGATTTATAAGAAACGGTGATGCAGATGTGATGGTGTGTGGTGGAGCTGAAGCTTGTATAAGCCCCTTGGCTATAGCTGGTTTTTGTAGATTAAGGGCTTTGAGCACATCATTTAATGATGAACCTACTAAAGCATCAAGACCCTTTGACAAACTCAGAGATGGCTTTGTTATGGGGGAAGGAGCTGCAGTTCTAGTATTGGAAGAATATCAGCATGCATTAGAGAGAGAAGCTAAAATGTATGCAGAAATATTAGGTTATGGTTTATCAGGAGATGCTTCACATATAACTGCGCCCAAGGAAGATGGCAGTGGAGCCATTCTATCAATGACACGGGCATTGCATGATGCCAATATAGAAAAATATGAAATAACCTACATTAATGCTCATGCTACTTCTACTCCTGTGGGAGATGTTGTTGAATCAACTGCAATAAAAAATTTGTTCAAGGACCACAGCAAAAACATATCCATCTCTTCTACAAAAGGAGCTCATGGTCACTTGCTAGGAGCAGCGGGAAATTTGGAAGCAGTGTTTACTATTTTAGCTTGCCATTATGGAATTATTCCTCCAACAATAAATTTAAATGAGCCAATTGATGACTCCAATTATGTTGTGGAGGTGCCAAGAAAATGGACAGCAGAAAAAAGAATAGCATTAAAAAATTCATTTGGGTTTGGTGGTACAAACGCTACTTTGTGTATTTCACAAATATAAAAATAAATCTATTTATGTATATAATAAGGAAAGTGGAGGCAGGCATAAGTCAAAGTGCTATTGTCATTGCATTATAGTATATTTAAAACTGAGTTACAAATGTTTTCGACTCTTTATAACGATGGCTAAACTGCCAGGGTAACTCCCAGTCATGCTGATTAAGCCTTTTCAAAAAGAGCTAAAAGTAATCCATTGTGTACCATATATCATTGATTCACATAAAGCATGAATTAATATAATTTGATCAAAAATGCTACTATATTTCATTACAAAGCCCTCTAATATTTTAAATAGTAAATATTTGTTAAATGCTGGTATTACCCAGTCAATAATATCATAACAGTTGGAATCATTCAAACTTGCACTTGTTTTAAATCTTAAATAAGAAAGTTAAGGGTTGCTCCGTATTACATAGACACTATAAGCACCCAAAGACTAATGAACAATTTCAACATTTTAATGTATTTAAAAACATGATTTATTAAAGTTTCCATTATAAAACATTGCCAAGAAATCACAATAACAGTATGTTTATAATTTTATGTTTTTTTGCATACATTTCAATCAATATAGCAATTAATGAACTGACAACTATTTTGTTCCTGATATTTCGGCAATACAACCTCTTAACAGGATATGCAGGAACCTACCATTATATTTATTGTAGATTAATGACACTTTATAATATCTATTGGATAAAAAGCAATTATAATATGATTGTGCCACTGAATTTAAAAAAAACAGCTGCCTATTACATTTTACTGTGTGCAATTTGAATGTTGAATGAATGGCAGGCTGCAAATGTCACACCAACTCTTTGTCTTGTTTTTGCAACATCACTGATTGTGGTGTGCTCACACAAAGCTTAGCAAATTTCTGGCGTAAGTTTTGTCTCAACTCCTGTCTTTTCTCTGTTATATTTCGCCTCGATTTAAACTCCAACACTTCCTCCATTGGAATATAACATGTATCTTGCTCTTCGTCTGATGTACAAGTATCCTGTAAATAAAGTTGTGTTCATGTTTACAAATAATTTAACATTTGTTTACAATTGTTTTTTGATCATTCATAATAACTAAAGATTACTCTAGTCACTAGAGTAATCTGTTTTACTTACCAACATTTCCTGTAGAGAAAGAGTAAACCCAGCACAAGACATAGTATCATTTTTGGTCATGTCTAAAGAATTGCCTCTTTCGTGGTTACAAAATCCATCTGAACAAGCAACCTCCGAACCTTCAGGAGAACTCATAAGTGATGAGGAACCAGACATTGTTTCACAACAACCACCATTGTTTCCTGATGAATATCCACAATCTTGAGAATGTTCATTGGGCGATAGGTTTCCATTTTTACTCTTGCCTAACTTTTTAGGTGAGAGGTGCTTGGTGTAGTCTTCTTGGCACGATTGACAGCTGTCAACATTTGGTTCCTCATAGCAATTGTTGTATTCTTGTGGCGACATGAGATCTGTTGGCGTGTCTCTTTCCTCTAATAAGCATTCTTCACACTGGCATTTCTCTTCTGGTTCTTCTGAATCTGCCTCCTACCAAATCAAAACATAAAAAAAATTAAGCAATTAGGTAGGGCATCAGAATAGCAACTATCTGGACACCATTAGCATCTTTGGTTAAATATGGGGGTATAATAACTATGGGGGTCCTAACTGTTGACGCTTCTTGGTACCCCACATATATTGATTTAGTATAGAGAAATAAATTTTAACAAAAAAGCTAGTTTTCATTATTATTACCAAAGATACTCCTTTTCAGTTATGTTATTTAAATAATAGTTTTGCTATAGCATTTTATTGTTTGAGAGAAACATCTTACCCACTCTTAATGCATAGGGTGTCTGCATATCAGCAGGGATGGTGTTTTTAAAAGTAAAAGTAACATGAATATATTATTATATTTGCTACCAGAAATATATGTTAACATACATATAGCTTTAACCTCACCTTACACTTATTATCAACTGTCTGCCGCTCCTTCTTCTTACGCCTTTTTAATTTTTTCTGCTCCTTTCTCTGCTGACGTGATAATTCCTCTTGAGTTATTTCATCGTATAGCAATTGCAGTTTAGATACACCACTTTTTAGTTCTACAGCAGTTTCAAATTTCCGGTACAACGCCTCAACCGTCACAGCTGCTAGTGTCTGACATGTGCCCTCTTCCTCTCGTAGTCGCAGCGAGATACGTTGCAGACGTTCATATAGACATATCCCAAGACAAATTAAAACCTATAACAGTGTATAAACTATACAGAAAAATATGACAGTATATAAATCATAGACACAATGTGATAAGTTCATTGAGTTAAAAGTAGGTTGCATTTACAGAGATAAAAATTAATGTGTTTACCTCCTCTTGTGCAATTTCCAGTGTTTTTGCATGCCGTTCACGATGATTGCCTAGCAACTCTGGCTCGGCGCGACCTATGAGATTAGCTATGTAGTCAGTCTTTGCTTGCACATGCAAATGTTTATCCTGTAAACATCTTCTGACCCCAACATATAAAGAACCAACATAACCTTTTTCTTTTTGTGGTTCTTTCTCTTCTACTAACAACTGATAAGCCCTTAAAACCTGCAATATTTAATAACATTGTTAGGTTATTTAAGTATATAAATTTAATGAAAAGTTAACAAAAGCAAATTTACCTTAGTTTTACAGTCTGCACAAAATCTATGTTTCTTTAAATAGTTGTGGAGTGTGTCGTGTAGAGTATTGAAATGGATTAGAGTGACATGTTCACGTGCTGAGGTTCTCATAGCATCCCATGCAGCTCTCCATGCTGCACGGCCGCCCCAGCTCCATGCACTCAAATTCAAGCCACAAGACCCACTTGCACCCCAACCTCTTGCAGTGCCTGCTTCCAGTGAATGTAGTATGCATCTCTGGGACTTTTTCCATCTAGGTTGGCTTAGAATTAAACATTCTATGCCCGTACTGAAACAATAAATAAAACACATTGTCTCTAAACAATACATTAAAATTTTGGTATGGTATGGACATGTATTGCGGAGGGAAGAAAGTCATGTTACAAGAAGAGTGTTGGATCTGAATGTGGAGGGATATAAGGGATGAGGAAGACTGAAAAGAAAATGTGTGGAAAAGGA
>DWQK01001130.1:0-16764 GCA_018231225.1 Noctuana stator
CTTAGAATATAAAAAAAGACTTCGATATTTGCATTATGATTGAAGGCTCATCGCTCAGGGTCCGAACGGGCTAATCAGACGAATGAGGGTGTGTAAGGTGCTTGTTGCATCGCAAACGTATAGCGAGAGGAGAGGAAAGCGCCTAGTAATAAATCTCGTATGAGTATCAATGAAAAGGGTTTCTTCAAAGCGTGAACAAAAACTGTAGAAAAAATTTTTTTTAACTGTATGTGCCCATAACCATCCGCTTGCAGCGTTTGTTACCGACTTTATTTATATGATAGCCTAGAAATAATAGCAAAGCTTTGCCATGCTGTATTTTTATTCCATCTATGAAATAGTTGAATGGAACAAAATAATGTTTATTAAGAAACTCTTTGATACCTCATTTAAATATCGTTTTATTTATGTTGCGCTTGCCGATGAGATATATCCTATTTATAGCATTCCACTCATTTTCTATTGAATGCGATAATTTTCTAAGTGTTCAAAATATGTGATCGCTAGTCGCACATCTTTAACGGTAGGACAAGTTAGTAAATCCATTTCCTACATATCTAGGCACAGCGTAGTCTAGCTTTTAGTGCAACGCAAGTGCAGAGGAAGGTCGGGCGGGGCGCAGTCTCGTCGCCATGGCAACCACAAGATGGCCCCCGCGAAATTAGTACCTACGTCTGCAGGCTTTATGCGCCTGTCTTCATTATGTAGGATTTCAATTTATTTCCGAATTGAACTCACGGATTAGGATTTGTATTAGTTTCGCTAGAGAACTAAGTTTCGCTGGTTCGCCGTTCTTGTTTAGTCGAATGGATATTGTAACAAGATTGTGACGTAGATAGTTGCCTGCTTGTGTCTTGCATAAGGGCATCCAATTTGTATATTCCGTTCGCTTTGGTTACACAAACTTGGGAACTGAACAAGAACAAATTAGGAAAACTTCAGTATTAAATTATTGAAATCCTTTAATAAAACTTTTATGGTAAAACCAAATCGGGTCTTTTAAAAACTTAGAAGGTGTATACTTGCACATTACCTGCGTCCCTCACGACACCAACACCGACGCTTGCAAAAAATGTCGAGTGAGAAAACTTGAGAACATTTTTAATTTAATTTTTCAGAAAAAGTTATGCTTGAAACAGGTTTGAGAGTCATTAAATAAACGACCGAAACCGCATAATGTATGAGTTAGCGAAATTATTAAATATGAAATTTAATGTTAAGTTCTGAATGTTCTGATACCTCCCCGGGAGAACTAATAAGTCTTGAGCTTAAAGCTCGCTTAATGTCACCTAATGTGGTCACTGCATTCAAGTTATTTCCGTTTTTCAACAATTACCTTGCAGTGCTGGGCACGGGTCCCTCCCCACAACCAAGGAAGGCCTCGAATGTGGAGATACGGGTTAGTGGCCAACCCGTGCCGGATGTTGTCAAACCGCCCAAAGGGCTTCTCCAGGTTTAACGACTGTTATGTGTCGATAACGACCGGGACCGACGGCTTAACGTTCCCTCTGACGCAATTAACTGTAACAACGCGACAAAATCTGTATGCCTGATAATTCTCCATAAAGTTCATAAATGATATGTTAAGTTCACCAACCCACATTGGGCCAGCATGGTGGACCTTCTCTTATTTGAGAGATGACCAGTATCCAACAGTGGGACTGTGATAGGTTGATGATGATATACTGACAGTTCTAATATCAGTGGAATAAGTTGAGCACTGCTCTACATACTAAAGTGAAAGTCTCTTCAATAACATTTATTCCACCTTTTTCATTTGCGGGTACCGTTTTATCGTGCATGTGGATAGGAAATAAAACACGCTCGTTTTACGGGTATAGAACGAGCGAATATTGAAATGCTGGAATGTTTTAAGTTGATCTTACCTATAAAGGTACGAATTTTTCTGATGCAAAGTTATTAGAATTTCAAGCTTCCATATTCGTATCAGCGATACTTTGAATTCTATGATGTAGTTTAAGTTTTTAAACAGTATAGGTTCGGAATTGTTGTTCCGGAAAACTATTAATTTATTATGTTTAATTAATTATGTTAGGTAACTTTTAAATGTAGTATAATTCCATCTTGAATTTCTGGTCCCAATCGTCCAATTCAAAAGTCGCTATTGGCAAAAGGGAACGCAGTCCGTTTTCCGAGTGTTCCCTTTTGACTAATGACTCAATGATTGTTATCTATTCCAGTTTTTTGTTTCCAAATATTAATTTTACTATTGATATTATTTATGAAAATCGAAAATAACAAAATGATTATTATTGTTGTTAATCTAATTATTAAAAAATTACAATCGAATCTTCATTAAATATTAAATGATTTTGGTAAACACCAACCTACCTAGCATCTTCTTGCATGACCAGCACCTTATAGCTATATCTTAAACAGGTATCAAAAAATCACAATCGTTTTAAAAAGTTCCCAATTCGTTCCGCTTGTAACTACTCGTAGAAGGGGTGTCTTTGAAAAACTTTAGAGAACGGAAGCACCGGCGTCGCAATCTCGTATTTTCCTCGTTAGTTCTTTGTATTTCTGAGTCTGTACGTGGCAATAGCCGGTAAGGGACTACTATTGGGTGCTCGATCGCTGTATTGTTTTAATATTTCGAACATTACTAATTTTTCTTATGTCACTTAAAGGTCCTATTCGTATTTTTATTTATATTATACTATATTACACTATCTCTTATTCGCGGAAATATAGGTAGGTATTAGACAGATGCAGAGTTTTAAGGTGTATAACTAAATTACAGTTTTTTATTCAATTGGAAATTAAAATTACTTAATTATGGATAAGAATAACTTTTTTACTAACGAAAGTATTCTTTTCTGTAACATTAGAAGAAACTAGAAGTATTTAGAAGAAATTAGAAGAAACAGATTGATTCAAAGGGTAGAGGACTAAAGGTATAACCAGTTACGGTGTCAACTAGTTATAGGTGTATTTTCAATGACCAACACGACACGACACGACGACAGTGACGACATCCTACAAAAATTGGATGATCAAAAAGACAGCCAAAGATGGTAACAAGAAACCTTTGCTTTTCAGAACCTTACTCTATAGCATTCTATACACGACTCAACGTCGCAGATAATTACAAAGTATTTAGCACCTTAAAACCATATTCATCTCAGCGTAGAATTCAAGTTCTTTGCCCACAAGATGTGCCTGATGACGGAGGATGTACGCAGTATGTGTCAGTATCACGCCCCTCGTACAAAGCAGCCGGCGCCATTGTGGGCAGAAGAGCGTAATTACTAGTAGTGGAGGAAGCCATCCGCTAGGAAACAATACGCGAATGAAAGGCTTTTTTAAAGTCTAAGGTATAATACGTAGATTTACTATTTGAACGTGTCACTATTATTATAAAGCGTATTTTCTTTCTTTTTTTAAATATTACGACATCTTTATCTTTACATTGTATAAAATTAAGTCGCTTCCGCTGCCTGTTCGCTTAGATCTTTGTAACTACTCAACGGATTTTAATGCAGTTTTCAGCAATGGAGGAAGGTATGGATAATACACTAGAAAACATTGCATCTCTGAAACAAAAATATAGAGTTACAAAACATAGAGTTTATTGCAAACATTAATAGAAATTTAATAAGAAACTAGAAACAATATACGTAGATACATAAACTGTATTATTTTTAGAAATGTCAAAGAATAAACAAACCTAGAAAGAGAAAACACAGAAAAAATACGTTAGTAGGAGTCGTCTGCGTGCACACAGACACGACATTCCTTGAATGAGAAGAGAAAAAATCACGTCTTACTTCAACAAGCATTTTTTTAATAAATTAAATTGCATTCCGAGTAGGAACTTTTGCTTTAAGTATTTATATCCAAAAGTAAAAAGTGCTACACATAATAATTTCGACATAAATATTTTAATGATGAAAGCTTGTAAACAAATAATATTATTACTTACAACTAGCTGTGCCCCGCGGTTTTACCCGCGTTAAGAATAGTAACGTAATGCTTGATAGCCAGCCTAAAACCTTCCTCAAGAATGTAGCTATCATACACAAAAATAATTTTTTAATCCAACTTGTAGTTCCAGGGATTAGCGCGTTCAAAGAAACAAACAAACAAACAAACTCTTTAGCTTTATATTATTAGTATAGATACTATAATGTGATGTACATATATGTGGATTTTTTTAACTTTCAAATTATATTTTACTCGTAGTACATCATTCATCATTCTAGCAACTATAAAACTAAATAAAATCCACGAAATCCTAATTACAAGAAGAAATAATACAATTAAAATTCAGATTTACCGTGTTGTTAAGGCTGTTCGTTAAATGATAATTGGGAAATAATTCATAATTTATTATGCACGTAAATTAATAAGACCCGGCGAGTATTACAGCGAACTGGAGTTTGTGAACAACGCGCATAACTGCAGAATTATGCATGCCGGAATGATTTATGCATGTAAGTTCATGTAAGCTTTGTTGGTGTAAGAAGTTATTTAACTTGGTATGCATTGTGAGATTGCAGCGGCGGATTTTGTCAACTAAATCTTCCAATAAAGTGACATGAGAAAAGAGATCACTTTTCTTCTAAATAGATCACTTCTATCTAGGTATCGTACCAAGACAAGCAGGTCTTTATTGCATACCTCAATTACACTTTATTCATGTAAAACATTTTCAATATCTGTTTTGTTTTTCGCTTCAAATTTTGAGACAAGAATTCAATATAATAGGAATATTATTTTACTATCGTGCATCCGATACAACGGATCTCTATAAAATCGTAGCAACTTGGCGTAGCAAAGTTTTCGTAGAACCTGTAGGCGATGAGATATCTACTTACTATGTCTTTTAAGAAAAAAATGATTGAATATAATCCATGAAATCTTTCTATTTTAAAATATCTTTTGTAGGTTTGTTACTCTTCATATAAACGGAGCTTAAACATGACTGAACGGAAACTTTTTAAACATTGTTTCTATAAACACTGACTACGAAAAATCAGTAACAACTTACGATCCGATTTTAATACTGCTTTGGAAGAGAAATATTTAGACGTATTTAATAGATTTTTGCTAACTTTAAAAATATCTAGTTGCCACGCAAAAACTTCAGCTGAAAAAGCGGAAACCACTTTCACCTGTTGTGTATCGACGCGGACATTGACAATGGGTTAAATTTTTTGCTCATTGAATCGCCATTTACAATTCAAAATCCTCTCGTCAATGGAATACAGGTGGATGCCGGAGGCGATGTGAAAAATGAAAACAGAACCGTAACATCGCACGTACTGCATCCATTACCGGTTTTGTGAACGAGGCATCACTGTGGTTCAAAAGGAAACCTTCGATGGATGTGTAAGGGTGTTTACTGTAATGTTTTGGGACGGCTACAGGCGTTAATTTCACTGAATGGCGTTTGTTGCCCTGCGGGTGGACCGGACACTCACTCCGCACTTATTCGTACATGGCCGAAATCGAAAGTGACCCCGTTTTTGTATGTGTTCGTTTGATTTATCGTTGCTCTAATAGATGCGTGAATGATTCGAAATCCGCATGCGGCGGGTCAAGGCTGATTTTACTATCATACCGTTCGATAGGTCAATCGTTTTGCTTGTTTCAAGTACGCGTACTTATATGTACGTGTTGTACATATAAGTACGTTGTACGTGTTGTAAATTTTGGACATATCATAACCCATTTTTGATTATTTCGATAAGACGATCACTCGTTTCTATTTAAACGCAGTGCATGTTCGCCAAGTTTTAAACTTTTAAAGTTTCAAAATCATGCCCTCTTGGGAATAGATATATATATGTATATAGAATACGATAAGAAAAGAATTATATCGGACCCGGGAATTATGGCAATTTGTAGTGCAGAATATCTTGATATCGACGTTAATTGACTGCATTTACCTAAAGGTTATAATTTTTAATAGTTTTTATCCATTTATTCAAAGAAAAATTAATTAACATCAGGAATACCTACTTATATTTTTTATATTCTGGTAACTTAATTTGTACACGCTGTAATAATCATCTTACGTTCCGGAAATCAAAATGTCAGTGGCACGCTTCATTTTCACCAACTATATTATAATACTAACGAAAGTTATTGGTACAGGAGAGTGACTTTTACACAAGAAAATAACTTCTGTTTATTCTGAACAAGTTTAGTGCACAAATACGATTTGTTCGTACATTTTCGTAGATTGCGCGCATTCTCTTCGGAAAGTTTCCAACAACGGAAAGTTTAAATTAAACGAATTCACTGTAGCCGGATTGTCTTACCTTAGGTACCTATTCTTACGAAATTTTCGTTTTTATTACCTCGCCCTTTTAGGTAAAATTACTATACATATATCTACCAATGCATACGCTGCATAAATAACAGTTATGTATACTTAATACTTAATAACTATTTCATTTTTATTTAAAACGTTAATAAATCTTTTATCAGCGTAACTTACGAGACATTACGCTTCATATTTCCGCTACCGAAGTAAAAATCGGCCGTACCGTTAATAAAATCAGTGTGTTAATAAATAATTAGTCGTCGCAAAAACATAAAGGGTACACATAACATAACATGAAAGGGGATGAAAGAAAATAAAAGAAAAACAAAAGTTAAGAAAGGAAAATACTCACGGGAGTGGTCGATGAGCGCCCTCTGCCGCGGCCCCGACGAGACTCACTCTTGACCGTCTGCAACGTGCCGTCGGGCCCCAAAATAAGCTAAAACAACATACACACCACAGACTTAACATAAAGCAAAATAAAGGTAAGTAAAATAAAATAGAACGTTAACACAAAAGGGGAAAATTAATAGACAAACATGCAATGGATGTGGGTTAGATGGCGACAGATTAGTTGGTTTAGTACTTAGAATGCTGTACAGTTCCGATTTTTAAGGGTGGCTATGTATTTTACTTTGGTTCTCGAAGACGATTTTTTAATTACGGATATGATATATTATGATATAGTTTATTTTACGCTATGGTACTTTCGTTGGTGGGTACTCGTTATGTTGCAATTATTTTAATTTTGTTATCTAGAAAGAAAATGTATTTCAAGAAAGAGATCTGCAATTTTTGTATGTGCGCTAGTTTATGATTTAATATTTTGTGTTAACACACTTTAATTGTAGCTGTTGAATAACTGTTCACGCTTATTTAAAAAAAAAATAGTACGCGCTATAGTACGGCGCCATCTACACGAAATGTTAGAACTAAATGTAAGCGTTCGACTCTGTACCGCACATAGTTCTGCTATTCGCCGCTAGATGGCAATTTATTCACTAACCGCGGTGGCGCTGTAATCAAGCTTACTTAGACGGCGCTGTTAGTGTTTCAAAGATAGCATAGTATACCTAAGTATGGTATATATAATACTAAAAGTAACGAATTTACGTAACAAAATGATTCAAGAAATATACGAACTATTTTAGATTGATATAGTTCATTCTAAACTAAAAGATAAATTTTTTATTCTACACTAAAGATTATGCAATGTCAATTTATGAAGTGGAATACTAATTTCAGCTTTATCCTATAAAATACCGCTAAATGAGCCACTGAAGAATGGTCTTAATAACTTAAATGTTCAATGTTTAAACTAGTAATCATTATTTTGATACTGTTTAGACACAATAGATAAAATAGTTGGTAAGTGTGAAAAATACTAAAGAATTCCATTTAAATAATGCATCACTTATTTTACACCATCACATTTTAGCTATGGCTAGATAAATTGAATACTGTGAGTAAAACCATAAATAAATGTAGTTTCTGTTACGAAGCACATGGCATCGGCTCACACCTGGCGTTTTAGTTCGTTACTCCTGTTTTTGTGTTAGAACTCGCGCGACATTTGTTCATCAGATATCTCGCTCGCACCTAGACGTCTCTTTCGTTGTCTATTCTCATTCAAATCGCAGGTTTTGTAATTATCCTTGTGAGAAGTTTTAAAGGCATATTTATTTTTACGTTGAATGATTTAATTATTAACATCAGATAGTATAGCAAGACCGTTGTTGCAGCTGCCGCTACCCTTAGATAACCGGTTATTGTATTTTAATTAGGATTGATAAGCAGAGGATAATCTTGAAACTTTATAATACTTAACTCATACGAGCTAGCGAATAAATTGGCAGTGTTAAACGACTTTATGACTGTTATCTGTGACAGCTTATGTATATCTTACTTGAGTAAGATACCTAAAGTCCGCTGAAAAAGCCCATGTCGTCAGATAAAATATCCGGAAGATTAACCTTATATCTGCTGTTAAAACAGAAATAAGCACAAGTCGAATAGCACATAAGTACGTAGTAAGTATTAAGGTACTACTTGGTTTTACTACAAGTGATATTGTTGACATTATCTGACAGCAAAGACAAATAAAATTGAAACAACAGTTAAATGGTAGACGGTTTACGGCATGGAAGGGGTTAGAAATTATCCCGATGTTTTTACATCTACATCAGATCTACTTCATAATATAAAACAAATAGAAAATCAATTATTGAACTATGGACTTATATGACCCACTTATAAAATCTACAATATAGTAAAAGAGGATTCAGTTCAAGATAATCCTAATAACGATTTACTCGAGCTTACACACGCGTGGGTGAAATGGCATGTGCGTAACGTGGGCTCGTCCTCTTATTAGGGCAGGTCGCGATCGACACGCAAGTCTGATGCCACATTGATCCCAGGAACGGGATTTGTGGTCAAGGAAAAAATACAAATTTGCGGGGCGGTGCTAAAGAACGCTTGGGATACGCTAATGTCGACCTCTGAGTTGAGAAGATTGGTGGCGGCGGTAAAATGTACTTCAATTTTGGTGGGGTTTATAGAACGCAGAAGTGGTGTAAAATTTTTGATGTGATAAATAAAATAGAAACATTTATCATAGTAGCCGTTCACAATAAATTGTTATGGAGAATGTCATGTCTTTTTTACTAGAAAGCAACATAGCTATAAGACCTTTATTTTTTCGTCGGATAATAATGAATATAGATTATTTCACGGAAATAAAACGCTTAAGAATACTAACTTGATGTTCCTTGAAACGCATTATTCAATTAAACGTCGAACATAAAGACGTTTAAAAGTACCTACATGATCCGCTAAAAGTGTTCCAGTCATGATGGATGGATGGAAATGGCAGTTATTTAAAATCGGTTAAAACGGCAGGTGCAGGGTACCGTCAAAGATAATAAAGGCACAAGATAATCTCGAACGTTAATCTGAACAGTAAAATAACAAGGTTAATTGGAATGTGTTTTGTTTCATTCCGGACGCCGTCTTTAAGGACCGTTAGTAAATTACAATTGTGCGAATTTAGTGTGGCTACTCGGCGACAGATGGCGGATGAAGTTTCGCAGAAATGTTCTTTATAAGAGCTTTGTATTCAAGCTCCACAATTTTGTAGGTATTTACACATATTACACACACATTACACAGTATCATAAGTTATTTTGGGGCTACTTAAATTGTTTGTATAACAATATTGAATTATGTAGGTATACACCTATTAAAGTAGTAAATACAATAATTAACAAACCAGTATGAACCTATAGGAAAGGTATAGTATTATAGCGTATGGATTGGTTGCTGGTTGTGTATCTAAAACTGATTTGAGGATATATCAATCACTTAAATGTAAGCAAAGTCAGCAGATTTTGAAGTGCAGTAAAATACAATTTGATAATTGAACCTTATAATATAACTTCATTAACAGTACATGAACGAACTTGGCTGAGCAAAGATGCGTGTACTGTATTCAGTACACTGAACAGATAACATGTTAACCATTAGAATGCTCCCAAATTTTTTAATACTATTTCTAATGTCGACAGTTTTTAGTCTTATTTTATTGCAAAAATAAACGTGCTTCAATAATTCGCGCAAGAATATACAGTGAATAAAGCTTGAAAACGCTTACACGTTTTGATTTCACCCCATGGTGGTCGTCCCCAAGGTTACAGGTGTTATTTGGTTAGATGTAGCGACAGAGGGGCGTGTGGGAGGGCGTCGATAGGGCGCAAATTGCCCAGAAAAGCCTCGTTACATACCGATTGATTGTTGTACGTAGGTATACCGTAATTGGCGGGAAAAGCACACGGCTACAGCTAGGAACCGCAGTTTGAAAAACATTTTTGTTATAATAATATAAATACAACAGATTCCAAGTAATATACTGAATTGACTTCAGGAAATGTACTTAAGTTCTTTTTTCGTATTTATAAATAGCGCAAATGATGTTTGACTCTGGCGGTAAAATCTTTGTCAAAACATTTAAAATCATAAGTATTTTACATGTTTTGTTATAAGTAATCTATTTTGGGTATTTAATGATAAGTACCTCAGGTTCAGTATTAGGTAATACAAACTAAATACATAGTCAATTGAGATCTAAATACGTCACTTTAGTCAGTCACTGGAGTTAAGTTAAGTTTCTTGACTTTATTAGGTGTCCTTTCGTAGTTGACAACTATGTTTAATCCTTAGAATCCATTTTTGTCTTTTTTTTAAGGAGGCCCAATAGCGATTTTAAAACCATCAGAAATCTAGTTAAGTACCTACATAAATCACTAAAATGTACATAAATAAATCAGAATACTTAAACAATTAATTGAAATATTTTTGAATCATCACGCTAAACAATACTACTGTTACATAAACATACTTGTAACTGAACTGCTTACTCAGTACAAGTAACAAGGATTAAAATATGTAGGTATAAAAACGGGAGCTAGTTTCTGTCCAAATGTTAAATGTGATTTAGTTCAATCACGGCTCAATTATTGAGTGGAGCGTTCTCGTTGGCAGTTGGACGGATCGGGCATTGTTTAATGCGGCCGCGAGGACACGGCTTTTTATCCTGTCGCCGACGGAAGCACAATTCAGCGCAATCACGCCGTGACGCGTACGCACACTCGTTGCCTGAGGCGCAGTGTCGCCCCTGGCGTCAAGAAGACGAACTATACACTATGCATAGTACGGCTCCTCAAGAAAACATTTTTTAAATGAAATGAATAACGCTTCACACTCACAGCCCCACACTAGGATTCTCTGTGTCGTGGGTGTATTGGACTCACTAAGGCAGTTACATAAACACCCAGACCGAGAACAGAAATTTAATTTTTTCCCCGCCGGGGCCGAATTCGGGACCCTTCGATGGGTGGACTGGTCTAACCACTACACCACGCGGGTCGTCTTTAAAATATAAATAAAGAGAACAATTTCCTTCTTTATTTTGAAATGATTAGTCATAAACACAACATAACTGTTTGCAATTTCCTAATAACCTTATACTGAAATTGATACATTTTTAAAGCAAGCACATAATTATGTAGGTAACTCGTAGAAGAACCACTAAGCCATAAACGTAAATAATTTACCTTGTTATATAATATTACAAGATTTACAAGTAAATTTTACGATACACGTAAACACAATTACAAGTAAACTTAACGAACTTGTAATATTCATAAAAATGTCGGTTCGCGAATTCAGTCAGTAATAATTTATCGGTACTGTTGATACAGTAGGCAACTCTTGACAGCTGTTGCCCAACCGTCATCAATGGTGACCGTCCGTTACTATGCTACTACCACTACCACCGACTTTAATAACTCCATTCCACATTCATTATTAGGGTTCCGTACCCAAATGTAAAATGCGACCCTATTACTAAGACTCCGCCGCGCCGTCCAGTCCGTCTGTCTGTCTGTCTGTTCGTATATCACTAGGTTGTATTTCATAAACCGTGATAAGTTAGACAGTTGAAATTTTCGCAGATGATGTATTTTCTTGCTGTTATAATAATAATATAATATAACGTAGTCCGGAAGAGATCGCTATCAGCGATAAGGCCGCCTTTTGCTAACACTATTTTTGTACGTTATTTTCTGCCATTCTTTTTATTATTTGGTGTGCAGTAAAGTTTAATTATATTTTGTATCTATTGTAACAGTTTTGATAGATAATGGTAAGGAACCCTTCATGCGCGAGTCCGACTAGCACTTGGCAGGTTTTTGTATTTAACATAACGATACTGCATATCCAATTAAGGATAGACATGTAACAAATTGGAACCACTGAGCTGTAGTTGACAAATGTATTTCTTTTATTAATTAAGTGACCAATTCACGGGTGTCTTGACACCTCGCGACTTCAAACTGATATTGATGTTGCGATTAACACACATAAAAATGTATCGCATACAGTTAATAAGTTGCACTATTTATTGGCGCTCGTTTTACATATTTGCATACGGTTTTTGCAAGTGAAGTTAACACGTAGATGTAAGTATCGGTTTTTACATGTAATTTAAAGCCCATAGCCGAAGGCGATTAATTTTTAAATGTAGAATAAAAAAAGTTCGTAGTTCAAGAGATTTATATAATATTGTTTAAGAATATATACTTACGTCATACCATTGAATAAAAGGATAGGAAATTTTTTAACTTTTATCAGAAATATGTATATAAAGAGAAGCTTTTAATAATAAATCATCTTTATTACTTCATAAAAGCGAGCTTACTTTTAGGCTTGTTCACAAAAATAACACTTGGGGTTAAATTTTTTAAAACAATTCTATTTCGCCTTACTTTAAAGAAGTTATAAGTCAAGCGGTTTCGGATATCAAACAGTTTTTTCACATTACTACTATCTAAAGAAATGTACGAAGAAACATAATATCCGTACAAATTAACATGCAATAAAGAGGAACATGATGATGCTCAAAAAGACGCTAAAAGTGCTTTTTCAAAACCAGGAACAAATTAGCAACTCTCTGGAGTGTTTGGTATGGCCATGGCAAATGGCCACTTATTACCATCGGGTACCCTAACTGCCGGTTTAAACTATCGGTCTACCTATTTAAACGAGAGAAAAGTGGCTATAGGTTACCACAATGAGGTTTTAGTTAATAGGGATGATGATGTCCCGACAATCTTAATTAAAACAATCCGTCTTACTCCTAATGACAGTGCGCACACGGTTCCCAGGAACAAAGCGCGAAAATCATTGACATCCTTCGCAATCCACTCACGAGTGAATCTGTGCGCAAATGCGCTTAACTCGACAAATTGGACGCCTTCCGCCGAGCGCCGGATACGACATGATGCCGCGTGACGCACGCGCATCGAAACGTAACTAGTTGGAAATAGAGCAGTTTTTGGTTTGACGTACGTTGTGTTAAGTTGTGGTGCTTCTATGATGGTGGATTAACTTTTTTATAGAGCAGCCTACAATGCAGCGGCGTGGATAGATTGTATGTGATTTACAATGATAAGCAATGTCTGATGCAGCTGGGGTTGACCAGGGGAAATTATTCAGCCTTCGGAGCTTTGAAATGATCGTTTATCATCAACTGAAGTCTTGTGTAGCAGTCGTTAAATGTTCTTGATTGGCCTTAGAAACGAATCTATATAATATGTGACTCGAGTTCATTACCGAAAGATAAAACCGAGCAGCATAATAAGGATATAAGGAGTACGTTAGAGCAGACTCCAAGATTCCCTTAGCTGTGGAGAATACATTTATCCACAGAGTATATAAAAATTGGTGGAATCTAAAAATAAGTACGTGGCTGGCAGTAGGTAGCTTGATGTGTGACGAATGTCCCTCCATGGTTTGGAGGCCTGAGTTAAGACACCTCCCATTTTACTGTTAGTTGACTGTTTATCCAATGAGACGATCGGAAAATTGGGCTACACAGTTTAAGGACTTTTGTGGAATATAAGAATGGGTACAAGAGAGTAATAATTCCTTAGTAGATATAGCGTTAGAAATAAATGTAACAGACACGCCGTCGCGATCCCGAAATGTAACTGTCAAGTGAAGACCCGTTCTCTGTTTAAATATTTAAAGGTCAACGAAAAACAAAAATCATAACAGCGACTGGCAGGAAATATAAAACAGAGGTTCACAAAATTGTACCTACTCGTATTTTCGTCGACGGACAAAGAGCCGTCAATCAAGCGACCATTGGAATGATTTAAATTTGGAATTCGCGTGAAAACTGCGATTGTTTGGTGATTCAGTAACATTGTCCCATCCCAGTGCTCAATGGTCGAATGGTGTCATGACTCAGACATCCTTAAAGCGATTCACGGCATTAAATTGACAAAGACAGAATTTTAGGTGATAAATGTCGACATTGAATTGGCAAAGATACACAATTCTAATGTTCAGATACATACTCGTATCAATATGAAAAGCTAAAGGGGTAGCCTAGGTTATGTAAGCAACTGTTCTTCAGTGTAGGCGGTCAGATTACATCAAAGATGAGGAATTAAACCATTATCAATTATCATTATGAGTGGACTATTCGAATTCTCGTGTAAATTTCTCATGGCAATAAGGGCATTTTGAACTAGGTTCCAACTGGGGATAGTCTTCCCTATTTAGTTGATTCCCAGAATAAGTTGGGCGTCGTAATCTTGTCATTGGGTATTCGGAAGGACCTCGTCCTTTAAGTTCGAGCTCAGTGAGATATATTTTTTTTATAGGTTTATGGGTCTCAAAGAGTTTTACAAGAACAATCCTTTCAAGGGTTCATATCAGCACACGAGTCAAGTTCAAGGTCGGCACTGACCTCACCCACGGGTCCGGCCCGGGTTTTCGGGTATTTTTGTGACCGTTTTATTCGGGGTCGTGGGCCCAACAGTTTTCCTTCTACGACCTCTTTATGTTTACGCGCGAAAATGAAGTCGGTTAGCTTTGACGCCCGAATACGTAAATAACTTAGCGAAAGTATCGAGGAATTGTTTGCGAGCGATATTGGGCTGTAATCTCATGATGTTAAGGTCGAGTTTCGGGATGCTTTCAGTAGATTTTCAAATTGTCTACAACATATTCATGAAAACCATTAAGTTGCGGTAGGGTAACGACATGATCTAATATGATGGATCATATTTTTATCTGGGAGCTATGTTTGCACTGGAGATCTAGCACTAACTAGCTAACAGAGTAGGTACTAACTGAAGGCTTAATAATCCTTATTAAAGCACCATCAGATTCAGGTTAGCAAGTTGTTACAATAAAATCGCGTCAACCACGTATAGATCAATCGGTATCTCTAAACGAAATAAAGACGCATGGAGCGAAAACTCTATTTTCGACCCTTCTGGGTCAGTTATGTTATCGCTATAAAAAGTAGTAGCTGTTGCTTGAGGAAATTGAAACGATACCTTACTTGATACAAACTGTATGAGTATCCTACAACAGGTAACCCTATAAGATCGTTCATAAAGCCTGATAAATAAAATCCCAAAAATAATCGGCTTACCGCGGCTTTCGTATTTTAAGCTGAAAATGGCACTGCATTATTATATTTTGACGGTCCGTATGGTGTAGTGGTGACCATGCCGGTCCACTATTCAAAGAGTCCTGGGTTCGATTCGCGGCGGGGCATAAATTTAGATGATGAATTTATATTTCTGTTCTCGATCTCGGTTTTTGAGTAATTGTCTTTGCATGTTGGCCATGGCCACACGATACAGGGTGTCTTAGTGTGGGGCTGTGAGAGTGAAGCGTTACTTATTTATTTATTTTGTTATATTGTACGTATTGTAATAAGTCACTTAAAGTGTCAGTTTTTAAAAGGCACGACGCAAGCGCTCGCTTTATCTAGGCAAATGTCAGTCACGGTGACAACATTTTGCCCTTAAATAAAGGTTTAAGGTGAAACATCTTAATATAAGCACTTTTTCAATTGTATATTTTAGTGATAAAATTATAATAAAAAATGTTTTGCCGTAAATGTTAATATAATCTAAGAATCGGTTAAGGCTTTCAGTGTTGCAGAATGTCGTGATTGCCAATAAGTTTTCAGTATGTATTAAATACAGTTTTTAAACAATTGGTACATTTTACTGTTCAACAGTCCTAACAAACATCTGTTTGCAGAACTGTGTACAGGATAGCCATTAATTAATATAATCATTAGCGAAGGTTGAAAAAGAAGTCATAGTAATAATTCTTATGTATGAAATTCTTTAAACGCTTCAATTTTTAAGCTTAGGAATGTAATATCGTAATCCTTGAGGCATCTCATTAACTTGATGTTATGGAATTGTGAAGAACGATTTTTGCATTAAACATTTTTAAGTTGTTCCAACGGTAATGGAGTTTAATATTACTTAACGCTAGAACTTAATACCGAGTGGTTTTGATAAGCAATTTAATAATTCCGCGTACGTTTAAAATTATTTCATTAATCATTTTTAAAATGCCATGTTAATGTTAGGACAGAACGACATCTGTCGGATATGTTATTCCTAACAGCTTTGTATATACGAGTATCTGTGGAAGAATTTTTTTAGAATGAACGAATGGATGATCATTCGTTCACTATAAAAAAATTCTTAGTCAAGTTAAATACTTTTTTTGCTTTATGAAACACTTTTTTCTGTCCTACAAATAACAGTTGGAAAATATTGGGACAAATTTGCAAAACGGTGTGATAACAGTCTTGTGACCTCTTCGTGAATTACGAAGCAACCGTCCCCGTCCCAGCGGGTTTATGAATATCCGGACACAGATACCCGCAGTCCCTTCCGAGGGTGTCTGGCGCACGTCTGCTCCAGCCCGTGCGTTATCGAGATTAATGCCTCTTGTGCTTATCTGTGCTTACAAGGTCAGCAGTGCACGAGGTGTGATGCGAGTACATGAGTAGCAACATGTCTGCTTTATAGGTCCTTTATTTTGAAACGATAAAACAAGAACGATTTATTTAAGGATGGCTTTAC
>DWQK01001131.1:0-16755 GCA_018231225.1 Noctuana stator
CGAGTGTAGAGGATATTCATGAATAAAATAAGTAACTTTTATAGTTTGAAATTGTAAACGATCTTGTGTTTTGTTTGATTAAATTGTACGAATCGACTACCGAACAATAACAATCTCGTACAGCTGTTGTCACCGGCCAGCAAGGTGTTCCTTAAGGTGCCAGTAAGTATTTTTTATTTTCCTTCATTAACATTTTTTATTTCTATATTTATTCTTTTATTTTACAGCTAAAAAATATTTCAATATAATAGCAGGTTAGCAGTATAGTTAAATATACTCCGACTAAAAGAGAGATTTCTCCAAACAAGACATAATTTAGGTATATTATCTGGTATTAAATAGAATAATTAGTGATAAAAATTATTGTAAGGTAAAAAAGTATGTAAGCGACATAGACTGCAGTATAAAAATATTTTCATAATTAATTGCACCAAGGAACCACATTGTCCCATTCAAACTTTGCGCTCGTTTTCCATCCCATAGGAGTAGAGTTCGGAAAGTCCATTCTTATCAGATGCCTACGTCAAAGACATACAAAGAAGACACCCTTCAAGTTTCAGATCTCTATGAACAGCGGCTTAGGTTGTGTGTTTATCCATCACTCAGTCACTCATTCAGGATAAAGCATTTTATATAAACACATTATCTAACACCACCACTACCAAAAGGGGCACCAAAGGGTTAAATTCAAATAAAGACAAATAGAGCTATATAAGAGTATATCCGTTCTATGAAAAATGTAAGTGTCTAAAGTTAATCTGTGGATAATTTGATAAATACCTACCTACTTTGATAACAAATACTATCTTAAAACAATTTTAATCGTTCATAATATCACTATCAAGGAAATTGATTCATGTGCGTTTCTGATATACTAATTTAAAAAACATTGTGTTTTGGCTTGTAAAATTATCCATTATCCATCTATTATCTTGTAATGCTAAATTCTTAGAAATTCGGCTTATCTTCAGTGACAAGGTATATTTAATTTCATTTTTATTATGTAGTTAATTGGTTATAAATATTTATGTCTAATATCAATGCTGTAATCAACCTACCAATGGTAGTGTGGTACAAAAAATATAGCATACCTAACAAGTTTTAGGCTATTGATTTTTATATTTCAATTTTTACCTATTGTATTATAGGTAGGTACTTATATTATAATATTATATTGTAATCAATGACAATTACATAGGTATAGGTACTAAACATTATAAATTAAATACTTCCACTCAACAATAACAGCCTAAGCTAGTGATTCCCAACTTAGTTTTAATTCAACTGTGGCAGGTAGGTATGTTCTATTGTTTGTGGCCTTATGTCTATGTACAATTCATGAAACAATTTTGAATTTCGAACCATTTGAATACCTACCACAAACAAAAAAATCATGGCAAAGAACAAGCCTTTGGCTAATAAAGGCATCGTTCGTGCGTAATGTATGACAAATGAGTCCGAGTATCTATATCCCTTTGCATTTACTAAGTCAGCATTCCTATTCGCGCGAGCGACGCCCCGGCGCCATCTCAGGCGCCAACATTTCGACCTTCCCCATTATAATAAATGCAAGAAGGAACTAGCGGACCCGAATTTTTATCATTACGACGAAATTCCGAAGATTGGATGGTATAACATATTTAGGTAGGTACCTACATGGCACGCATTTTGAATGTAAAGGGTTAATTTCATAGTGCCATAGCCGACAACATAGTGCCATTTATGTCAGGCAATCAAGGTTTACCATAATACTTACAGTTAAATTACGATCGGAAATGGAACGATTTCTGCTGCACTTTTAAATTAAACTTAATGTTTATGAATAGGTACTTATTTGCTAAAGGCTATTCCTACGTTCATACTTGCCTACAGGCTACCTGTCATTGGTACAAATAGCCCTTACAATACAAGACCCAAAACACAATTGAATTTGCTTCGTTTTGAAACCCTAAGCATGCCAATGTGATTATTTGTTTATTTTTTAAAAAAGTGAAAAAGTTAGCGCCTCTAATGTGTAATCAACAATCAACAGAGTTTGCAACTAATAACTAAAGCTTTTTGTATAAGTAAAGTGTATTGTAAAAGTTCGTAATGTAACTAAACCACGGATGTAACAGAATGAGAGATAATTGACAAATTTTAGACGCGAATAAATGTTATCACTTATAAGTACTGACTTCCGTACTACTTAGAAACATCGAAATTAATAGATAGTGTCAAGAACCTAATTGATTAACTTGTATAATCTGAATTGGTGGCATGGCGTAATAAACAGCTAATATTGTCTAACTGAATTCAATTTCATCTGCACAAAGCATCGCGTCAGTTAATCAATTCGATAGCCATTGTGGATGTGATGAATTAGATCAATTTGCGGATTCTTTTGATGAAAATGTTATGTACCTAACATAGTTATCATTAATTGCAATTGGAATCTTTTTACTTCAAGAAGAAATTAATTAACTTAGAATTTGAACCAATCAGAGGCTAAATTACTTTTTAACAATTAAGGCCCGTAATTATTTTTTATACTTGGTATTTGAAGCATGTTATTTTCGGAAAGTCTACAATTTACCTATATTTACTAGTATAGTTATAGCTACAAGGTGTCTAGTCAAAGTGTAAAATATTATTCAAAATACCATTATAGGAGCAGCGTAATATTGTAGTTTCTATCAAAACCTAAAACCGTTACCGGAAACGATATTCCATATCGCGGTTATATTGCCCGAACGGGGCCCGATGTGCAAATGCCGCAATATCGCGATTCCCTTTTTCTAAAAATACAAATTCTCGTGGAAACGGTGGTTTAAGGCTCACCACACCTGTGACGGGTGACGCGCGTACCGAACACGAAACGAAAATGGCCGTCGAACCGGCAAAACTAGGGCAAGAAAGCACAGCACCTGAACATTTTTACCTAGATATTTTACGATTTCCAATTTATACCAGAATCCAGCTGAACAAGTTTTATCAGATCGAATGTAAATTGATTGGGCTGCTTTGCTACCGACCCGGTGCCGGTGATTTGAAATTCAGCACCTTCTATCTGTTGTTGATTTTTAGACTTGTTTATTGACTCGTTCACGTACCTACTACAAGGAACATTTTAATAACAATAATCTTTAATAATTTTAAAGATAATCTTAAATAATTAAATTAATAATCTTACTGCATTAAATTCCGTTGAAAAGTTTAAAAGTTTTAAGCGGAAGGGACTTCATTTTATACTATGAAAAGACTAAAGATGCTGTTCTCTTGTATTTCTATCTATCAATAGGTAAGTGGGTGGTCATTGGACGGTTCTCACATCGATCGTTCTTCGGATCGTCTCATCGCCGTTCTCGGAACTGTGCGCATTCGGTTACACACATTTGCATTTAGAAGGTGTTTGAACGAACGGTACCCTGATTCCGGTTCTAATTAAAGCCAAATGATTCACTTCGCGAGACGCTAATTTGTCTAAATACTGGACTTGACAATTATTTCTGCCCCTTTTATAGTCTGGCGTAAGATTACTGCGTTAGTACTGTTATGGAAAAATGGGCAATTTTTTAAAAGTATATATTGGGGGTGATTAAAATCTATAAGATAAAAAGTGAATAAAATTTGTGGTAACAAAGCATACAACGCAAGCAACACTCAGATGAACCAAATACTAAATTATAGTAATAAAATGTATAAGTAAAACAGAAAAGAAATTCTACTGCTGGCCCTTTTGTAAAATTTACAGTACATATAATAACGAAGCAGACTAACAATTATTTGTACTGATAAGTCTGATAACCAAAATGTCAGAGCGAAAATGAGTTACAACCTCTACAAACAACAAAATTTACAGTAACGACATTTCATTGCGCACTTAAAAACCAAATTTATGACGGTGTAACTGGGGTTATCTTGCACAACCCCGAGCTATGGTGACCTATTTCCCTTCATAGCGTAATCTGTACATTAATAACTGAAAATAAATGATCCTAGCACGAACGCTTGCCTTAGTGCAATGTTTGTTCAATACTGTTGGGTTGAAAAATATCTTTTTTCGGGTCACTAACCCACCTTAACTTGCGCGTTTTATGTTTTTGTCATAAGTTGCAAATGATGATTTCTATGTTAGGCTGGCAAACCACACTAAGAAAATTATACAGTTTTCGGATTTTTTACTGACACTGGCAAATTAATGTCCTTTTTTTCCTAAATTAAATAGGTGTAAACCATAATTTTTGATGTCCAAGTTTTATTTCATCGGACGCTGATTCATTTTCATCATATAATTGTAGTTTTTTTTCTTGCCTAAGTACAGAACCATAAAAACGAAGAAACATTAACATGTAAGCACCATGAATCGATAGTTAAGACTATCAATTTAGGTATATATATTTATTCTGTTGTTATTAGATCCTAATTTATTAAACCCTTGATCGTGTCTGAGAAAGTGAAAATACTCTTCTCACGAGTAATGGTCCTTCGACAAAATTAGCTCCACGTTTACACTGTAACGGTAGACATATGCCCATGACGATACAGTTTGTGTGAGCAATTTATGAAGCTCCAAAAATCTCATTGCTTTTATTTCTAGCCGACAAATATAGATCTATACGAGCGTTAACTCTCAAAAATACTGCACTACACAATTTATTACTTCAAAAGAAACTGTTAACAAGCCCAGAGATGTTTATGTTTCTTGGCTATTTTTGACGAGTGGTTTAAAATTGTTCTCCTTTTTGAGCCCAGATATGGAATAAGTCTGGCTATGTTTACCTCCAATGGCGCGTTGCATGGGAAATTGTTTCCGACTTAGCCATTCAAACGTTTCACGATATATTATGTACATTTCTGCAACATTTTTGCACATAGACATAGAATAGAGACAAGAGTTAAGAGTTTGTTATCATTTCAACTTGATACGAGAAGGCGGTGCAAATAACCACATTATAAATTTTCCGATCTGTGTGTTGCTTGCAATTCTCCTTAATAAGCTAAAAGCGTCCTATAAATAAATAAACACAAAAAAAATCTTTGAAACTTTCACAAAAATAATTGCAAAAATAAAAACGGAATAAGATCTAACTATTCCAGTTTTGCAAGTTAGAAACTAGTCATTGACTGAAAATTCCTAAAATATCGTAATAGAGCAACAGCCGAGAGGCTGGGACGGTTATATCGTCCTCATCTATTATGCATTTGGAGGGCTCCAATCACAGGCCGAGAGTGTGAATGGAAATTGTTACTGGTCGGAAGTAGAACAACGGGATAATTTTGGACAAGCGGAGAATGAACTAGCCTAATTCAAAATCGATACATCCCCTAAAATACTACAGTAGAGCAATGGCCGAGGCAATGTTGGTTTAGTGATATGTTGTAGTATGTTTTGTATAAGAACGAACATTGCATAATATAATATTATTGTACATATTATTTTCATCAAATATTTTGTTTGTCTGTTTATCTAATGTTTGAGCTAAAACATAGATTTGCCGACGATTTGTAGGCAATTATAATTATATATACAGTAATTAATTTAAGACAATAAATGACTTTTGCATTGATAAAATCTAAGATTTTGAAAATACAAACGCATACCATTATATGAATGGTTCCTCTCACACTCAATATTATAGGTAGTAAGGAAACATTCATACAATACCTAACATAGAAAGTACTACAACGCCTAGTAATAATAATAAATTAAAAGTATTTCGATACATATAAGTCATGAACTCATGAATTACGAGAATGTCTTTATATTGACGTATGCGGAGAAATATGAAAATATACGAGTCACCCATAGATTAATCTTAATTAGCCTGTTTTTTATTAAACCGTATTTTAATAAAATCAAATAAATAGAAATAAATTATTGGTTGTAGACACAGGCCACGCGCATAGATATTATGAGCCTCAAACAGACTAAGATGACAATGATTATGCACGTTGAATATTTACAATACCATTTATGTTCGTAAAAGTCGCCGATAAAATCTTTCTAGAGACAATTCGAAAGGAACAAACCACAATGCTTCAACGCCAACGCTGCGCACGCGTGGGTCGAGTCGACTCGCCGAACAAGTCATTATAATATGTAATGATGGAGATCACTTCCCTGGGAACAGATCTAACATGACTCAACTTAGTAACAAAATATGTCCTTTTAAGATTTAGACAGTCATTCAAATTCACAGTTTTTGTGTTGGTAGTACCAAAAATTAAAACAAATCACATTAATTATGTCTAATAGGATGGATGATGAATTGATTATTTTCATTTATGATTTTATTGATTTCTCTTAATGGTAATCCTGTGGTTCCATTTCTTTCTTTGTATTAACCTATTCAATTCAAGACATTTTATGAGATTTTCAAAATAAAGACATAACGCCCGTTATTTGTTATATTAGTTAGAGCTGTTGACAATATATCAAAACGTCCATGTTTTATTTTAACAAGTTCAAGTTGTCTGCTTCAAAATGAACCCTTTTGGTGGGCAACTTACCTATACACGAAAGAATAATAATTCAGTGATGCAGAAGATAGTGATGTGTGCAGGACAGCTCTTCTCTATCAGTGGCAAAAAAATCCTGCAGTGGAGATTTATTTTCAATAGATTGCATGTAAACAAGTTGAAATTTAAACAAATGAATTTATTTTACATTACAAAGCGACTGCATTAGCGATTTTAAATAAACATGTACATTTTACGAGTTATTGAAGAAATACGTATTTTGCCCTTACTACATACGCTATGCGCTATTGTCTGTTTTATTTCGATCGCTTTGTGAAATTTGATTATTTGCTAGCGTTATTCTCTTAACTGCACATTACCTCAGCGACTCGAATTCATTAGCCCGAAATGGTACGTTTTCGAGGTCCACGACCATATTGGGCATCCTGAGAACGTCGCACGATAATCTCCGATCTCATGCCGTAAACCAATGTCCGAGTTATTTTGCGTATGGGGCAATGCAATCGATTGTTTTATTGTGTTACTGTCTACATTGTGCTCAGAATATTGGCCCAAATTAAGTGGTGTACCTACGTGTAAAGCCCTTTCACAAGTGTTAAATGTATGGTTACCAGTTTTAGATAAATATGTGAGGAGTAGCTAGATTAACGCTTCAAGGATTGCGATCATTGGAATAACACGTTACACATTTTACTGTTTTAGAATTGTAATAAATAATCATCAGTAGTCAAATATTTATAATGTACTATTGTCGTTTATATTCTATCCAATTTGTAATCCACGTCCTATAATTAACAACAATAAATATTTAGTACCGGAAGTTCCCTTGTCTCTGAATATCAGAAATGGTACTTCAAACTGGGAACTAAGTTCCTGTCTATGTCGAAGAGCTCAAAGGTAATTAAAATTGTTACACGCTACTGGCCACTATCCAAATCTTACGAGTATCTTCACGTTAAAAATATAGGTACTATTCTTCCGACAGTTTTTATTTTTCAACACAATTTAAAACTGATTCTGTTAATAGGACCTGAAACATGTTCAGAAATAAAACAATTTGATTTTCGTAGACGGTTAAAGATGTTATTATCTGTTTGTTAGTTTTCTCCCAATATAAATTCTCAACCCAGTTGACGTGACAGTCCCATTAGATCAAATAAAAATAATTCTTATATGACAGTTATTTTTCTTTCGCTTTTTCTTATGTTTTAAATCCGTGAATTAATTACAACAAACATCGATAAACATTAATGAAAAAGCATTTATTTTATTATTTTCGTAGAAGCAATAACGTTTAATCTCAATCTAATCTATTCAGTTCCAAGTTAAAATACTGTCTGGAATTTAATGTTTTGTTTTCTGTTCCAAATATTGTGTTTTGAGCGAAATATGGAGCTCACTGTTTGCAGCAGCTTCGGAAATATAACCGGAGCGCCGCGCCGCCCGGAAACAATTGGAACGTTGGGCGTTACAGCAAAATTGGGGCTATGGACTTGGTTACCATATTGTGTGTTCAGAAATGGATAACGAAAACAAATGAAAAACTTTATGTATACTCGTAAAATACCTGCTTACACACGTGTATTTCTCGGATATTGCTCAACTAATTTCGGACCTGGTCGAGATTTCTTCTTCATGAGATGTCATTAGAGCTCTAAAGTCGGCAGAGATTGCTCTTAAAACGTCTGTTTATCATATAAATCTTGACATCTGTAGTGATACGATAAGTTTAATAACATAAAAAGTTACGTCAGTAACAGAGGTCAATTCACAGTTTTTACTGGTTTCGTCAAACGCAAAATTGGTAACGAATATAAACTCTTCATATTAATGCTTCCCACAAATCACTTGGATCTTCGTCGTCTTACCACAGGAAAATGGGACCCGCAAGTCAAGTCCTCGTTTATTTTCATTACCTGTTTGCAGTGCAGCGAAATCTCTCGAGTATCAGGCGTTGAAATTCGAAAATTGTTTACTACTGGGCACCTAGGGCGATCGTACTATAATAATATGATCATGATATTTTGAAACCTGAAACTGTATTTAAGTTGTTTAAGTAGTGACTTAATTATAAGAGTAATGAGTTCACCAGTCCCTGAATCCTTTTTTTGGACAATGTACTTATCCTTTGAATTAATTCTACATTTATACTTTTAAAACGTAACCATCAGTATAGGGAAAGTCCGAAGTAACAGACAATCCTAGCAAAATTACGAAGAATGGACACACCGCGGAGAAACGTACTCTTTTAGGGGTGACCGACTCTGAATGTGAGGTTCCATTGTTCTCGCCAGCACAGCAACGCTGGCCGAACGGAACTTCTAGATAAATCATTGGGTCATTTACACTATAAATATTTGTTCGTTCCCAATTCAGCACTAATTCTCGACCGTGAACCAATTACTCGCGTTTCTAAATGGTGAATGTTGATGAAAGACATGAGTTTTAAACGTTCAGTAAAATAAGACGTCCTGTGTGCTTTTAGATAGTTGCAACAGTTTTGTCCGATAAAATGGAACAATGGCAGTGAAACCAAAATATATTTTGACACAGAACAAGTAGGTACGAGTAGTTCTTTGGAATATTTTCATGAAGTTCTTCGTACTTTTTCCTATCTAAGGTCTCTAGGTTAGAACGTGCATTAAAGCAAAGACTTGTTAGTTCGCAAAACCCCTAGCGTGTTAAAAAAAGTTAATGTGCATGTGTGTCTAAAATCGAATGGGGTTTTAGATCATTACAATAATGCTTTCATTAATAGCGCGGCCCGTGTAACCAAATTATGTTTCTCCTATTATGAAATTTCCATATATTAAACGTTTAAAGCACAATTTTCTATGGAAATTGTAGACCGTTCATATCGGTTGTATGACGTAAAATGATTAAAATTATGACCAAAAACAAATTCTTTGAATTTCATTTCTCAATGAAAAATGTAAGTCGAACTCAATCTTATTTCATTGCGGTCGCATTTTGCTTTAGGTAGGTATTGTTTAAAAATATTAGATCCACTGTAATTTCACTAATTTATTTAGAAAATTAATACCCATATTAACAACTTTTTATAGCCTTATAAGTATTATAGCCTTTATATACTTAGTACATTAAAAGAAAATGAAACTAAGTAAATTGATATATATACCTGAGTTCAAGCGTGGTAGGTACGAGGTAAGATAGTAAGGTTTATTAACCTTTACAAAACCAATTTTAACTTCTGCAATATTTTATTAATCGATGCAAAATGTGTTTCCATGCTTCCAAATTCTATGCAAATAGTGAACTACTCCCAATCCGGTCAATAACGCATCGAGAGAGCTGTTCCTCGTTGCCGGTCATTTTCCATTGGCATTGGCTTAATTGTAGAATATTATTTGGATATGTAATCTAGTTAATGTATCCGTACGTGTTACCGTTAATTCCTACGGTTTGACCATTAAATTCTATTGTTTCTTAAATCTTAAACGTAAAAGTTGTGAGAACTAATTGGAAATTTCTATTAGAATTTAGTATCTACCTGCCTAATTACTGGTTAAATTAAAAAATGAATTTTCTAATTCATTTTTGTCATTTATTTTGGAACATTGGCTGAATGCTGAGTGAGAATAACAGATGAGTGAACTTTCTAAATTACTTTGTTTTAACTTTGTTTGTGTTGTGGAAATTTGTTTGTTTTTTAAACAATATACCTAGTAAAGATAACAAACAAAGACTTTTATCTTTCACTAAAAATAATAATATAACAGTAACTAAAAATTAATGTATACGGGTTAATAACTAATATGTAACGGTCTCACCCGCAACGTATATTGTTATAGGACAAAAGAAGTTTGACCTACTTCTCCCCTTTTAAGGATCCAATTTCGTGAAACTTTCTTAGTGGATGCCACGTTACAAAAGACAATAGCCCGCAGTTCTTTATAACATGGCTTCAGTTGAACAAATCTTCTTGGGGAAAGGATTAAATCTGAACTCGGATTAATGGTGTTGTTTCAATTCGTTAAGCTTTTTTCGTTTCAATCATTTCAGCTTTGGTAACTCTTGAATATTTTCCGGATATTAGCTACTATTTTAGCTGGTTTCTGACACAACTTTGGTGGTCCTACGCAGCGCTGACTATAAATGCAACAGATTGTATAATTTATTGCGCTGCTTCCCGAACCTAGTTGCCTATCCTATATCAGGTTACTTTTACTGCCTTAGTTTACCGAACTTCGTGTAAGGTTACGGCTGCTGTTATGGTGAACCTTACATATAATAATTTGTACAGCGTGGACAGTGTGGACAATTCTCTTGAGTACATTTTATAATCCTAAAAAAAACTAAATGCCCTACCCACTGAATATTAAATTCAGCCTAATAAATATTACCATCGATCAAACGCATGAAACAGAAGTGACGTTACCATTAAAGTTTTATTAATTTTAATGAGAACAGTAATCGTGCCTCACGCTACCGCTGCGGTGTTTAAACCCATAAAAATCTGAACGCTACTAAATGCTCTGCGCTAAGGTTACTAGGCACCGGTTAAAAATGTGGCATTTTTCTTTTGTCACAGCGCCAAATTTATTTAGGGTTTAAGTGCTTTTAAAGATTAACCAATGTATATTTTTTTTTTATGTACTTAAGTCGTTTTTTTAATAGTATTGCTTTTGTTTTCAAATTGCGATAGTATTGTGTATATTTAATATGATACTGTCATTTAATTTTAGTGCGAGTTTACGTTTAACGTGCTCACTGTTTAGTAATAGTGCACAATTTTAGTTTTTCTAATGTTGGTGTAAGCTTCAACTGTCCTGAGTGGGTACGCTATGTTGCTGGCAGCGCTATAACCTAAGCGAGGAGATTTCGAAGTCCTTCTAATAATCAACTTCACACGAGCCGAGCTGGAGACTTTTGTTAGGTACTGGGTCAATTAGCTGTTGGTTATTTAGTGGTAATGCAATGTTTGATATTCCAATTTAAAACAATACAATAGCTTGTATTGCTTTACCTGGTCTTGCATACTTAGTTCTGTTGGTGTGTGGACACAGTATTTTATTTTATTCCCTTGTTGACTAAGATGAATTTTAGTTATTAGTTCAAAGCGTTCCAAAGAAACAAACACCTTAAAAAATGTTCATTTCAGAATTCATTCACAGTCGCACTCATGAAATATAAGACACCCAATTTAAATGGAAGAGAAATTTCTAGTTTTATCTTGAAATGCTAACAAGATGAAATATTTTTGTAACTCTGAAGAAAGTAGCAGAATCCCTTGAGTAATATGCCTTGAATTGTTTTTAATTCTAAAGTTTCAACTAGATACCAATAAAAGAACTCATTTTATGAAATTTCAAAATATGGAAATGGTGTTTGAATTTGAACACCCGTGCCTTCACATCAGTACCGAAATTGCTTAGCCGACTTGGCTAAGTGTGGGACGTCATACTAAACCCCAACAGCCTTATACCTATATACCTATACATCAATTAATCAAGCAAAATACTTCTCCAGCTTCAGTATCCATTGTCTAGTGTCATAATAAAAATAAATCAAATATCAAAAGGTCTCTCTGCTCTAATGAAACGAGCTTGTTTCTAAGACTGCTGTTGTCTTTCACTGATAGAGCATCAATTTGCAGCTGTCTAGACTGTCTTTTGACTGATGCAATGCGTTTTCCTCCCCCGCCGTGATCTGACTTGGCGTGATTATTGGTCTCATAATCTGTTTATCAATAATCTTATTATGATGTTGACTCATATTGTTTATAGGTAGTGCTTGCTGTTCCCAGAGTGTATTATCTTATGACCAGCCGTTTCTAAGGAGTTCGACTATTAAGACTGGCACAAGATTTATTATATATTAGAATATTATATATTATGGATGTATACAGCTGAAAAAATAAAAGATCGCGTCACAAATTTTTTTTATTGAATCGACTTTTCGCAGCAATTTGGACATAACTTTTCAATTTACATGACAGAATCGGCGTGGGCAAATTTGTTCACGTCGATTTATTCAGACCTTTATACATTTAGATGTATGTTTAATGGAAAACCAATTTCAATATAACACGTGTCATTATTAGCAGTGTCAATTGTGAATAGACTAGCGGTGGGTCGACTGAGCTGCTGCGAGATAAATCAATATGAATTTCAATCACTTTCTAATACGTGTGCAAACTAATGGCGGTTAATGCCTAAATGTATTTGCATCCATATTAAAATTGTGATTGATCTACTTCGTTAGTAAGGATTTTGTTTTAACTGCTATAACGATGTATTCCACAACATAGTAATGTGACGACTCTTCTAAGGACCTCTGTATTCTGTTATGAGAACGTATAAAAGAGACTTATCTATTTTTATGACACTTTACTCGTAAACAATGGCCTTGTACGAAGCCAAAACACTTGTAGATAGGTACTAGGCGCACATAACGCGAGGGCGGATGCAGACGAAGTTCTGCCTCAAGCGCTGCTCACTAGGTCAACAGGTTTACTGAAGTGCAGCCTCGGAGACTTAGCCTCTCAACCACTTACTTAGAAGTATATATAATATCTCCACATAATTTCGTATGAGCAACGAGTTTCATTAATTTTTTATACATAAGTTAAGGAACACGCAAGTCGAATACAAACGAAGTGATTTGGTTATAGCCGTTTTTGACAGTACGTCGTAAAAGGTTGGTAAAATTACCTCTTCTATCAAGGACGTTTTGGAACCGCTCATTTGGAGTCTTGGTGTTTCATACCAATTACTTATCTACAATATTTTTGTATACTTTGTAATATGTATCTGGCTTTATTGTACCTATATTTAGAGCTATGGCAATATCTTAACAATATTTGTGTTCGCATCACAGCGACAAAGCAACAACACTTCAGAATTCAATTCAAATGTGCATTGTTTTGAAGATTGTAAGTAAATATTTTTAAATGCATAGTTTTCTTTATCATTGTTTAGAATTTGCAGTCTTGTTATTAAGCCGCCTGCGTCCATAAACGGATGTTAGATGATCTATTGTCCACAACGTACGTCTGTCTGTGTGATTGTCTGAGAATTCTGTCTGCATATTATTACAAGAGTGCATCTGTATACTTATAACTTACAGGTAATAATAGAAAATCTAGAAAGGTTATACCTGTTCGAAACTGTATCAGAGTTTTTACCCCTTTTGGAATAACGGAGATTAATATCGAACCAATTCCAATTTAAAGTGTGCTAAAACTGTATGGATAGTTAATTTTGCAAGTCGGGCATGCAGCGTTCGGCGCGCGTATTGATTTTTGTTATTTGCATCCCGTCTGCTATCCTGTGCATCTGTGGCTATTGTTGGACGGATGTCCAATTATGTGGTTTCTTTCATGTTTTTATTGCTTTTTACGGACAGCTTTTGACGAACACAATCAAAATTGATTTCTCCTTCCCGCTTTTCATGTCAGGCTAAAAGTTTATACCGTCGTTTCACGCGCGACTGAAGTTTGCTGATTTCATTACCAATCTCCCCTTTAGTTTGTCAGCTAATTAAAATGCTCTTTCAAAATTGTGGCTGAATGAAGTCGGGCGATATAAGGTACTCTTGGCAGACGGATTGGAAAGTTAAAAAGTTAAATTATTAGTCAGCTTTTCAACAGTGAAAGGTACGTCTTTTGGTTTGTTTTGTATGAAATGCAAGCAGAATGGAGTTCTGTTTTGGTAGACAGATATTTTCCCACAAAATAGAAATAACTCGAGCGCGGATTTTAAAGTTTCTGTTTCAACATCACCTGACATTCCTTTCCGTTGTCTGCATATAGCATTCACAGGCATTTAGGTCGCGTCCGTTCCGTTTATAATTATCTTTGTTGATGTGTCGTTTTATCACCTATAAAGTCTATATTACGGTTGGGCGTGGCTTCACTTGACATCATTCTACATTAATATCTCCACGCTAGCCATTAGATACTGTGTTTGTTAATTATAGCTTGAATGAAAACATTTCGTTTAAATGCCGCATAAACTCTGTTAGGGTGTCTGTTATTGTATTTTTCTTTGATATTTCATTCGTATCGTAATAATTGTTAATATCTTGTAGTTTGTTGTTAATTCGATTTTTTTGTCTTGAATGTAGCAAACGAGCATGCATGTTACTTGTTGTTAAATAGTCATTGTAACTTGCAACCCGTGGACAACGACGTCCAACATTAAATCCCTTATTCCCTAGAGGTCCTGCTTGAGGTCGTAAATTAATGCGTTACTACCTTTGCTCATGAGGACTAAAATAGTCGCCTCAAACATAGGGTGTTTAGGACACACACAGACAATTACATAAACATTCAGACTGAAAAGAGAAATCTAAATTCATTTAATCTCTTGTCTCCTAGTCTCAGCATATTCTCTTTAGCTTTACCGTGGCAGTACTTTGATAGCGTCGTCCCCTGTCGTGGGCAAATTGAGTAATTACCGGCCGAGATTACTCAGTAATTTGAGGGGCGGAAGATATCGATCACCTTGTTAGTATCACCGATCAGTAAGTGTTGCCAGACCTAGATATTCAGAACGTCTGGGGGTCGGTGAGACTTCAACTTATCAAACGTATGTCTATCTTTATCTTTTAATCGGTTAATCCAAAATTCCGGACTGATCATGCCTTTATTTTAAAAAATATGTAACAACCACAAATTCATGCACCACATTTTGAGTAATAAAAAGTAAACTAAACTGTTAGTTTAACTGCAAACTACTTAAATTAGATTAATAGGAGTAAATATTTCCGTTTCAATCTCTACAAATAACTCTACAATCAACCCGATAAATCTCATTTTCCAGTAACATTATTTTAGTCCATATCATTATCGACTGTATTTGACCCAGAATATTTCATATCAACTGGAGTGCATCGTTATTTTTAAAAGCAAGACGTACAACGTATCACTTTTATTTTATCAAAGCCTATAAAAATAGGAGTTTTGAAAAAGGAATTATTGATACTATATGTAGAGTTTTGCAGCCGAACTTAAAAAGTATCTGACTTTTTAATAGAATGCCGTACTTCAATGGCATGCCTTCTTTTCTAACCTACTTATTTTTATTAAATAAATTATTATTTATGTTGATTATACAACATACACTACAATACAAATTACACACACAATATACAATACAAATTAAAAATACTTATCACTCTTACGAAAATGATAAGCCGCGAGATTTATAACGCACATCGTTAAGTGAATTTATGGTTCCTTTATATAAATGTACTCGTATACCAAAGTCGTATCTTCGCAATTTTTCTACTTTATTGGGTGCTTAATATGAAATTGATTTTTGTTAATTTTGAGATGTTTTGGAAACTTTTCTTACATTTATTTATGTAACATAATATTTATGTTATTATGTAGGTACAATCCGATGTCCTACTTATGTACGACTTGTTTTTTTATATTGATTTTTATTGTTATAATATGATAGTCGCAAATACTTATAATATTTTCTATCTTTCAAGAGTCTAATAGAAACTCGTGAAATTAAATTACCGCAAACGTTACTTTACATAACTTCTGCTGATATATTTTTTGCTTTCACTTACGGACTTGGCGGTTATTTATCAGTTATTGCACTGTCCAAGTACCAAGTACTTTTTACTTCAGTAGTATTCAACATTTTACTTGTTTTATCCAAGTATTCTAATCTTCTTTGTCTAATTTAGCAAAATTCGGCATCATTCCTTTATTACTGATGATTCGTCTAGACACTCAATGTTATACTTAATCCGTTAGGAGATTGTTTCGTCTGACATTTCTTTTTTAAATAAATTACTGAGCCCATTATTTAGAATAAGCAGCTTTGTTCGTTTAGTAATACCTATCAATTCAGGCGTCTGTGTACCTAAATGTTAATTACATACAGCTAAAGTCCTCACTCCCTTATTATTTTATTAACTGTTTGTCTGTATGTTACGAGTAAGTAGGTACTACTGAAGACTGGAACAGGATCATATCCCATATATCATTGTCTGTTGTCAGTTTATAGGTTATAATATAAGCAACCTTTTATACTTGGATATAGTTAACTAGTAGAATCAAGTATCAAAAATTTCTTGTAACCCTTGTGTCTGCGTTGATTTCTTCTCTCTACATTTAATTAAATCTTTTCGGACTGTATATACGTAGTATTCGTTCGTCGTTCGAAGGACTGACAGCCGATGGGGAAGAAAAGTCCTCAAATGAAGACCGCTGGATTCACAGGGCACAGGACCGGGTGGAGTGGCGCCACTTAGGGGAGGCCTATGTCCAACAGTGGACCTCCAAAGGCCTCCAAAGACCTCCAAAGACCT
>DWQK01001132.1:0-16744 GCA_018231225.1 Noctuana stator
GCAACAGCCCTATTTGGTACAACCAATGTCTTTGAATAAATAACGAACACGTTAGTTCTAATAGTAAAAGCGAAAAACGCTTGTAATTAATCTGGTGACCTGAGTAATTTAAACTGAATAAGATGTTCGTAAATACTCTATACAACTTAATTATTATTAGTCTGTTCAGAAAGTTCAAATTGATGTTAATTGTTGATAAGATTCCTAAAAATATGAGCGAATAGCTCCTTGGATTCGGAATGATGAAAAATGTACTTATTTCAATGATTTTACACATTGCACATTAAAAATTGCAAATGTTATTAACAAATACACAACAAGTAGGTACTGAGTTTCGCATTAAAATTTACATAACTTCAATGCATGTTGAAATTTGATTGAATAGAAAGAAAACAATGGATACAAAATTATAACATTTTAAGATGAATAATGTATCAGCCAAAATTTCTTCAAAGAGGTTCTTGATAACGAGAATTCACTAAAAATTCTAAACATTTTTCGATCAGTTCCGAGAGCTCTCCTCTATACTAATATATAAAGCTGAAGAGTTTGTTTGCTTGTTTGTTTGAACGCGCTAATCTCTGGAACTACAAGTCGGATTTGAATAATTCTTATTGTGTCTGATAGCTACATTAATGAGGAAGGTTATAGGCTATCAAGCTTAATGTCGCAATTCTTAAAGCGGGTGAAACCGCGTAACACAGCTAGTCCTGTATAAGGCTTTTTTAATGTCAGCGTTCCGAACTCACCACAAGTACACTGAATATTTTTTTTTTTTCAGAAAACAAATTTTATACTACGTGACTGACGCGTTCGATAAATTAATTTTCTGAAAAAAAGAAAAAAACTTTTATGTTTAACACATGTTAGACAATGTTAAGAATCATGCAGCAAAGCTTGCAGCATTACCTACAGATTGTAAAGACCTGAGACAAATGAATTCAATGACCCTACTGTTCTAGACCAAGACCTTGAGGCTGAAATAGAAATCTCGTGTCAGTGTTGACATCAGTTTCATGAACATATCTTCCGAGGCACTCACTGAGAAAATTACCAACTTAAGAGCAAAGTATACCTACCTACAAAGATTTTACCTTCACATTTCTATACTGATTTCGAACGAAATTACGTTAAATTATGGACAGAAACCAAAGTTAAACTTTTAAAGAATTCGAAAAATAGATAATATGCAAAGTTAAAGTTTTGAAGAATTCGGAAAATAGGTAATTTTTTTTATTGTTAATTGCATAACTCTTAACTGCCTGCCAAAATCTTAAAAAATATTTTAAGAAATTATGAAAAAAAATTTTTCACCATTCATACTACCGCATTCATTTTATCGCGAAATCTTTAAAAATAATATTGCTATAAAATCAACGTGGCACGGCGCTACGACGTAACGAAACGAAATTTATGATACCCTTTTCGTAGCTGTTATTTTTATGTTGTTTATGTTATGATCTGCTACTATAGTAGTATGTTATAGTAGGTATATATTATGTTCGTAATTGAATTTTGACATTTCATTCTTCAGCTTTACCTATGAGTACTTAATACCTATAGAGCGATCTCTCATTACATCCATCATGTCAAAAATGTAAATGTTTAAAAGCATTGATGAAAATTTTATTGTGACATAAATATTTTTGAATAATTACCTTCTAATCTTAAGATTTGACACAAAAACCCAAAACAACAATGAAGGTTTTAAAAATTCTAAATGTATGAAAACCGACGTGCCCCCGGCGGGTGGCGCCACAGCACCCGCTCGTTAGCCGCTTGTTCAATTTGAAAAGCTCTTCTCTCACTCAAAGCTCACTCAAAGCTTGAACACCCACTGAAGAGCTTTCACGAGTTTCACGACACACTAATTCTCCCCGTAATTGGCCTTATATTCAGATGGTATTTTTAGGGGTTTTTCAATAAGAACTTTAAAACAAAAAACATACAGATGAGACGAAAATCTCATTTTCAGGGGAACAGTGCGTTATTATTCTATGATCAAAAACAACATAGAGTTTAGACGAAAATATTGCAAAGTAAGCCACTGACTGACTGAGCTGACGACTGATATTAATTAACTCTCTGCTCTTCTTGGTAGATATATAACAAAACCCTTTGACGACAAGCAGCACAAATATACTTATTAACTGAGTTAACAAAGGAGGTATGATAATTTTAGGCTAGTAGATAAGTACCTACTATTATGCAACGAATAGGTACATATCTATATGTAACGGACAAACAGATTTCCCCTATACCAATCCACACTATTTTACACTTATGAAGTTTTCACTTTAAAAAGTGCACGCGCACGGACACGCCATTCCTCTGTGTTTGCTCTCAACACTGATAAAAGTGGTGAAACGGTTTTACTTCTAAACAAAATTTATATTAAAAACGTGACTTGGTGCGTATATTTGCCTTGATAAGCCTTGCTGTATGGAAGCTAAGTACTTAGATAATGCAAAAATCTCTGCTCTTCGCTATACTTTGAATTATTTATTAATCAAATTATGTTGTGACAATATTATTTTTACCCTGATATTAACTGGTTATTTTTTATTCGCACAAAAAAGCAATTTAAGTTAAAAAAAAACTTTAAAATATTAAGCGCAAAGGTTAATTGATTATTCGTAAAGGAATATAAGTTTTACTACATGTATTCGATCTCATATTTGATCTAAAATTATCAATCGGCTTAAGCAACTATTCATTCTTGTGGCTTTGTACCAAATTGTCGAGATAACGAAGTTTTATTAAGAACTACGTGACAAAAATTTTCTGAGTAAATTATAAAGTTACGAGCGAATTTTTTGATACAATTGTATATTTATTTAGTAAAAGATGACACAAAAATGAAGAAGTGGTTTATATTATTTGGCGGGCAAAATGTAAATCTGTCTTCAACAAGCGGCCGTTCTTTTCACTGACAGGTACTTAGCATTCCGGCTAATCAGGGTATTTGACTAGCAAGATACTTTTAATGAGCTGTCAAAACATAACAACTTCATTAAAAATGTAACCAAAAATAATTCTGACGTCATAATTGTGTTCAATGACAGATTTTTTACGAAATGAAAATATTTTTACTAATCACAATAAATTCCTAACCTTTTTTATTGACCTTATTCATATGAATAATTTTTAAGAATTCAATAACTCCAATAAATTACTGTTATACCCTATTTAATAGTGTCTAGCAAATTAGCAATCATGTTATAATCTTCTCTAACTGAATTCATTTTGAGAGCACGTTTTTTAATACATTGATTCTAAGTCAAAACATCTCCATATTTAATTTAATAAATCCTACGGACGAATTCTATTTTTACCTTGGAAAAGTAAACTCGAGAGATTTAGTTGAAAGTTTAATCTTAAACTTTTCGTAACAACCTTTTATTTTATGGCTAAGTACCTACGCTCAAAATATTCTCGCTTTTCTTCGTACGCGCACTAAACTTACACATTTTGAAAATTAAATTTGTTACACTTGTGTCTGTCTGTCAAGTGCGGCATTTAGGGAATTTAAATGCCTTCACCTCAAAAGGCTCACGCGCGAATAGGATAATTAATTTATTCTCCAACGCTGTTAAAAACAAAAAGTAATTTATCAATTATCACATTTAAATTTCATCAATCAAGTTTAATTAAAAATTTTATCTAACCTTTAAATATTTATTAATATGTGATTTTTTTTTTGGTTGATTAATTTATCTTTATTAATTTATCTCGAACGTTACTTCCGTGATTAACATCAAGCCTTGAATTTCACTCATGGCTTACATTGATGATGAAATTGCCTCAATTACGACCATTTGGTAATTCTAAGTTTATGATAATGTTATGAACACTTTATATTATTAAGAGATAGCTACTGTGGAAGTAAGTGGGTATAAAGACTAAGTAATGAGAAAATTCTAATTTTAAAACACTTACCGAATAATTAAAGAGTAGGTGTATTCTGTTGTACACTTTACTTGAGAGTCATTTACATAAATAAATACAATTTCGGAAAATATTTACTTCAAGTAGTTCTTGGTTTGAATTATCATAATGTAACGCGTAAACCATATTATCTGTAATTAAAATAAATAAGAAATCTATTACCAGTCCTCCCGGCCGATCTATCAAACCAATTTGCTTTTTTTGTTTTTTAATGAAAGGCATAAATTTGTAATCAAACATGGGAAATTAGCGATATTTCACACTTGTCAAGTTATACTTACCGGTTTCTACTACATATTTCTTATTTTTCCATAGCTTTCTTTCTCTATTTCTTCAGTTGTTATAGAACTACAAACATACAAAACAAAGGAACGTCATTACATGACGAATAGATAACCTACTCCTGTTTTGAGGTCGTCTAAAAGAACTGTCCTAATCAACTCAGCCAGTACGACGGACGGAAGTTACTTACGTTTAAAAACTTGGTTCCGATAAGAAAAATAAACTGTTTATGCAAGTTGTTTGTAGTAGGACTTCCAAATTATATTTGCATGCGATAGTCGGAGGTTCTGTCCTCATTGTTATTGACTTAACGACATAGGAATCACCTTGATAAATCAGTTTTATAGTAAACATGGAAAGATTTCAGTATGAAACGATACTTAATAAGTTAATGATACTTCAATCATTGATAGATGATAATATTAATATTGATAGGCGCGTAAAATTTGAATAGAAAGAAGTCTAAAATTTACACATGCCATACACAATTTGCCCTTCCGCCTGGAAAACCAATTCTGAGATTGGCAATTATAAATAAATTATAATGGACTTTGCGTGCCGGAAAACCATTTTGCTATTTATATCGTACAGGAGACAAATGGGCGTTTGAGAGTATTCATATTAAAAAGGTTTCTTTATAAGTAAACAAAAGTTTGATTCACAGAACGTGTTCCTATTTGGTTTGGTTGGTTAAATTTATAATTTAAACCGATAGTCTAACATGGCTTTAAAATTGTAACGTCAATATGTTAAGATTTCTCTGGGGTCTGCCGGTTTCTCTGCCGCAGCCACGGACAGGGATGGACGGAGTGTAAGCAATGTCACACTGTCACCGTCAAATTAAGGGATAAAAAGCTAGCAAAAAAAACTAATTTTACAATGCGATCGAATAAAACAAAATCAAAGCCGTAATTGCTTGTGGAATGAAATAGAAAATGGCACATAAAATATTGTTATTATGTAGTACCGACAAGTTTTAATATAGGTCCTTAATATAATATACTTATTATACATTTTTTCAATAGTCAGAAATAGGCTGCATAGTTTTGTGTGCTGAGAAATTAATACACAACTTCTTCTACATATTTTCTGTATGGGATATTTCACAAAATATATTATACTTAGTGAAAAGTTTTGTGTTTATGAGATTCGATGGTATGTTTTCGCTGTTAACTAAGAGTGTATCTAGCACACGTTTATATACACAACTGCAACCTAGTTAGACTTATAACCAAAACCGGCGGTTTAACAATACAATCTGAAGTTATATTTTAAGTATTTAGGTACCTTCGTGTGCTGAAACTAGAAACTATAAAGGAAATTTAAGTTATAATGGGTCCCTAAGATGGGTAGTTTAGCAGTTTCGCCTATCTATGGGATAAAAGGTTGCTGAAAAACAGCGCTATCCGAGATCATGATTTCGTAACAAGATCTAAGCTTTCCTTCCCTTTATTTAAAGACCTCAAAGTACTGTAATTTTTCTTAATTTGTTTAAAGACAATATAGGCCACCATACGTACCTAGAACCTACCTATTTATTTATTTATTTTTACTGAAAATAAAACTGCTACCTATTATTCAATATCCTACCGCAAAGTACTGTAATTAGTATGTTTGCAGTTGCACGTGACTTCTCTCAAATATGCGATGAGTTTCAGTCGTCCTCATCGTCCACCACGTTGCCCAAGTGCAGTTGATAGACAGGTCAAGTTACTTCAGGTTTAGAAAACAGTTCATTAAATACGAGTACGTATCGTGAGTAAATATTTACTTACACTTCTGAATCTACTTCGACTGCGTCAATCTTGTCCATAAAGCATCTACAATATGTTATCTGACGTTCGTTCGTAACATTAAAAATGTTTTTAAAAACCGATTAAATATGCATGAAACATGCAATGAAAGAACGATAGGAGAACAACAAGACAACTCTTGCTTGCTTGCAGTGTGATCCGAGCGACCGGCGAATGCGCACAAGCTTACGCGAAGTTATTTTTGAAAATGTCAGCAACAGTATTATTTCTGTTAGCTTCAGTAGTATTAGCAGCTAGTCAGGGCCCGAGTCCCATCGTCAGGGTAGCCCACGGCATTATCCAAGGGTCGTGGAAAGAATCTACGAATGGTCGTCGGTACGCGAGTTTTCAGGGCGTCCCATACGCACGGCCGCCGGTCGGCAAATATAGGTTCCGGGTGAGTGTTATTTTTTTGATTATCTATCAATAAATTTTTCCATAGTTATTGAAAGAAACAGCTATTTTTAATGTTGTAGCTCTTATTCTCTGAAGTAACAAAATCCCTCATAAACAATAAGAAGGAAACTACAGCATTTACCTCACTTTGACTACGATTTTACGAATTATTTGAACATTAGTCCAGCTTACGCGAGTTTACCCAGACACATAGATCTTGATCCAGTTCAAGGCTCTTAGATACTTTCTTACCTACAAGTATAACTAGTCTACTTTACAAAAGAATCTTATCATGGCGATTGTTTTGTAAGCGGGTAGTCCTGCTTGTCAAGCAATTAAATGCTATAAAAGTTATTTACCTACGCCGTCGTTACAGAATTTTTTTAGATGCGGGCCTTATTCTTGGATATAACATTTTTACTACTGATTTTTAGAATAAACTGAACATTTATTATGAAAGATAACTTATGTGTGGATTCATTATTTAAATCAGGTTAAAAATTAAGACGAACTAATTAGATGGTTGCTTTGTTTTGAATTAGGTAGATGCATACAAATGTGTAGATACGAGTATGAACATAATTATCAAATTGTGATAACAGAGTTCATTGCCGGAACACTATTGATAAAAAAAAACACATCGTGTTATCACTTACAAGCACAAATAGAAATTCATTAAAATAAAATGCCTTTTAAATTTGATGACATCCAGGTAGGTACGAGTAGGTATGTTGTGTGTGAATGTGTTGTAAGTAGAACTTGTAAAGGGGAGGTACCACCATATTATACCTGCCGCGAAGCGTTTTTTGTCAAGTTCTTGTACTTCTGTTGGGGATGAGAGATGCCAGACACGCTATATTTGAACGATTTGAGGCGATTATCTTAGTCTAGCTGACTAGCAATATTATAATAATATAAATAGTATCTGATATAGATAAGACTTCTTTCCTATTGGAGGTTGGATGTCCAATGTCCATGGAGTGCAGTGACTACTTAACATAGTGGCCTAATTTAACCTTAAGTCTTAAGCTACCTACTCGTAATCTCCCTTGATATAAGTTACAGCGAAACTGATTAATATTATGTAAGCTTATTTTTATGTGTAGCTTTATTAGTTTTTTAAGATTTTATTAAAACAAAATTAATTAGGTATATACTTACAAACAAAATTTAAACTATTAATATAAAATAAATATTCCATCAAATACTAAATGCTATTAAACTTAACACCGTTGTGCAAATAAATAATTATGTCGTTGTCCTCGAGCGGCATAGTAACTAGAAATTGTTTGAACGACTGAACGAAATAAAGCTCTTGAACGGAATATTAATTACAACATTCAAATGAACGTTGAATCAAGATTTTAGAACCAAATATTGGAGCATCAATACAAAGGCCCCTCGCACATACGCACCCTCGAACATAATTAATTGGTACGCACAATTAGCTATCGTTTACAGGGACAGGGTTGACAGTATCTTTCGATTTTTGAAAACCCGTGCAGTGCTAAGCTAAAGCAAAAGCTAGCTGTATTCAAAGATAAAAACTCTTTTCTACAATTAAATGCAGATACCTATATCATATCGGTGCACTGAGGACTGGAAAAGTAGCAAGAACAACGGACTGATCTAATTAAGGACTGATTTAAATATAACGCACACACGGCACGGTACAGAATGCTTTTAAACTAATATCGATTTATATAGTCTGGTATTATGAAGTATCTTTATGTTAATAGAAGTAACTAGGTATATATTATTATTATACTTGTATATACCTAGGTAAATGTTTTTACTAAGAATAAAGGTCGCCTATAATTATAATATAAAAATATTGAAATTTCTTTAATAAACCTCTAACTATGTTAGTACCTATCTATAAACATTTCATGTTAGGTATTCATATCCGGAGCAACTCAAAATTGAACAGAATAGAACTTTGGTACCATTCCATAATATACAAAATGTTCTAATATAAATAATATACCATTACCAATGATAAGCACACATGTCATAATTGGTTCCTTATTGGTCGGATGGACTACCTGTAGCGCCATCTATTACCGAATGTTGTGCAACTGTTAGATATAGTTTTTATTTTAATTTATTTCATGTATTACATGTACACATTATGATTGTGTAGTATATAAAGATGTTATATCATGTAGGCAGTTCAGAGTTAAGACCATATTGACCTGACCAGGTGTACAAATTAAATTGAATGTTAAATTATCTAGTTAACAAGAAAGACAACCCTAATTGAATTTCATGATAACGCATGTAACGACTAGAACTGAGGTCTGACTGACAACAATTAGAACAGCGTTCATTGCGGTTTAGTGGCCGAGCGATCACTGATGATATTTCAAACTGTTGTATTGGAAATTTGAAATTCACTTCCATTGGAGTCATTCGAGTCAGTTACAAGGTCAATTTCTAAGTTACACAAAATATGGTTGGAAGGTTTATTGATTGAATGAATGCAAGTAATGGAATTCTGATGTATTCAAGTATTGTTAATTATTTTCGTAGGTTTAGACCAAAAATTAACTATTCAACGTCGTTTGGTACGATACTCGTGTGTTTAACACGAGGAAGAGTTAAATTTGGTGATCAATACATGATGATTTGTATGTACGACATTATTTATTTCTATACTACACAACACATAGGGTTAATATACGTTTATGTGCGAGGTATGGAGAGAGCAATGGTCGGTATTTCTCTACGCGACAGAATCCGCATCGATAAAATCCAACGAACGAAATACCTGGAAGAATGAGTACGCTGAAGCGGCAGTTGGCACTTTTGGCAGTCCGCATTCGAAGGACTTAAAATAGGGAAGAAGAGTCTTTAAATGGTGATCGCGTCTGGGCCTAAGAAACACACAACGATAACTCGATGGACTGATGACTGGAAGAAAACAGCTGGAAACCATAGCGGATGGATGGATACGATTTTAAGCTACAGTAACAACTGGACATCAGTTAGCTTATTTGCAAATTCTATGGATGGAAAGTAGAACCTACCTATGACTGCCTGTTGCAGTAACGTTGACTCAAGGTAAAGCCTGGAAAAGTCCCCTAGGGTTTCAGCCATTTTGGATCGGGATTGAATCGAGACTGTTAACAATATCTATATGTCTCGTCACTTCTTTTTAATAACGATCATGGTCTTAAACTCCAAAAATTAAAAAAAGCACGGTTTTCATTTTTGCTTAAATTAATAATTTTTATTGTTATTGGTTTAGTTATTAATACCATTATACACGATAGGAATATAGGACTATATTTCGATAGCCAATTTAGGTTGTAGTCAATTTAATTTATCTTCGTCTGGGCACCCAATATCTAATCTCTTACCTACTTACAATTCTGTTTGCGATCTGCGTCGCGTTAGGTCTGAAAGTGACTCAAATTTATTGATCAACTATATCTAGTCTGGAATCTTATACTATAGATAATTATGCTTCTGATTTCTAATAAACAATGTAAAGAAGTGTCTAAGAAATAGTAAAAACAAATCAAATAATGTCTTTTACAGTAGGTTAGAATTGTTAAAAAGCTATTCCTCTTATAATTCCCCTTCTGTTCCCAGGAGCCACAACAGCTGAAGCCATGGTCTGGAGTATGGGACGCGAGCAGACCGCTACCAGTGTGCATGCAATACGAACCCTTTGATAAAACTATTATAGGTATGTTATAAACCAAGTGGCATCTAACTTTGCTGGTTTGCCAACTTCTTTAGTTCGGTGCCTTAGCTCACAATTTCTTATGCTTTATGTTTATAGTACACCAACATTTTCTAGTAATTTTCTAGTACCTACTGACTGTGACCTCCGGATAAATGTATCAATTCCTATATTTTTTTAAAAACAACAATAATTGTACAAGATGTTTTCACAAGAAATAGATATACAGTAAGTACCTAAAATGAAAATAGATTTTCGTTATTTGCAGTTTGCAGTTCTACATAAGATCTCTTTTGCAGAAAAAAATATGTAAGGGATGAAAATATGTATATTATTATGTTTGGCATAAAAATATAAATCTCTTTTATTTCAATAGTAAAACATAAAAGAAATGTTGGTTCAAATTTGCCGCCGATTAACTTTAGCAGAATTGCTAAAGTTAATGTTCGTTCATACAACATCGCATAATATATGAATCTGATCGCAACCTACCTACTTATGAATAAAACTTATTATTTCTAAAAATAATAACATTCAGCGTAATAAAATTGGGTTACAGTGAATCGGTAACACTAGTCTTTATAGTTTATATTACAAGTACCTATATACCTACTGTTTACTGAATTTCATCGCGATCCGCTCAATGGTTATGAAACGCGTTGAAGACAAACATACTTAAATAGGTACTTTAATTTTATGAAGGATAAAGAGATTATTATCTCTATTTTCATTCAATTTTATTGAACTACTGAATATTGGCGTCCTATAATAAACTAGCCGTGCCCCCCGGTTTCACCCGCGTTAAAAAAATTGCAACGCTTGATAGCCTACAGCCTTCCTCGATAAATGGACTATGTTACACTATAACAATTTTTCAAATCGGTCCAATAGTTCCTGAGATTAGCGCGTTCAAACAAACTCTTGAGCTTTATACTATTAGTATAGATAAATAAATATACTCTTATTATGCAGGTAGCGAGAACTGTCTGTACGTAAATGTGGCGACTCCCAATCTCCATGTTGGGGCCTCCCTGCCGGTGGTAATCTTCATCCATGGCGGGGCCTATATGTACGGCGCGGGGAGCATTTACGACCCCTCTCACCTCATGGATCGGGATATTGTGGTCGTGACTTTGAACTACAGATTGGGTCCTCTGGGTATGTTTACTATTGTAAATGAAATTCTAGGTACAGATATTATTTGCAATGGTCCTGTGTCCCTTTATCTTTACGATAAAAATCTTATAAATACCTATTTAAAGTTTCATAATACCAGCGCCAGTGTCTGAGAATAGAACTATTCTCTGAGAATAGAACTAAATTATCGGAATATACTTACGTACCTATATCAGTCACTTTCGCTCTCAAGATGCGATATAAGTAATTCTAAATATACAAGTATATAAAACAAAAATATTAAAAACATAATATTGTGTTTGCGTGACAAATTATTGTCTAACTATATCTGATTTTTTACCAGGTTTCCTCAGCACCGGTGACCAGGCCGCGCCAGGCAACGCCGGACTTAAGGACCAAACCTTTGCACTGCAATGGGTGAAGGCAAACATTATCATGTTCGGTGGAAACCCTGACAGCATCACTTTGACTGGATGTTCCGCTGGCGGAGCTAGTGTGCACTATCATTATCTCTCACCTTTGTCTAGAGGTACCTTTGACTTTTATAGTATCTTACCACATTAGAAAGTTTTCAGTTTTCACTGAATAGAAACCCCGTACCCCGTACGACTGTTCAAACAATTGAGACGTCATCTAACTGATGAGAAACATGATTTTCAAATGCCTCTTTAGACATTTGCCTGCCTTCGTTTGGTTTAAGAAAACACTAAACAAAAGAACGTAAAGTTCATTAATCGGCTAAATACATAAGTACTCGTATGCCTCATTCTAATTAAACAACACTTGGTTGAATATTATCTCTCAGTAAACCAAACATTAGTTCTCAGGATTAAGTGTTGACGTATGCGCATTATCTTATACTATCAACGGGGCTAGAAATTTTTTTCAACGTTTTCCTTCTTTCTTTCTGTCATTTCTAGACACATTATACTTACCTACCTACGAATTTTTGTTCACACGGCAAAATAAGTAAAATTATTGATAGGTATAGACTAAAAGATAGATATACTTAGGTAGGTACTTTAAATTTTATACGACAACTAAAACATTTAAATATTCCGAAAACCAAGTTCATCTACCTGAAGAACGCAATTAAGCATCACGAGATTCAGCATTATGATTTGTAACCACAAAATAAAGAGAGCATTGTCTCGTTTTTCCGTGTTTGTTACAAACACGTACCATAAAATGTGACCTTAAAACTTAGACTTCTAGTTAGTTCACAAAACAACATAAATTATAGATTTATACGCTCCATCTCTGGTATAACACTGATTTATTGGCACAAACAGAGTGCAGTAGGATAAACTTAATCTATTTTTCTATAGTGCCTTAGCTGTACATTTTAAATAAAATGTATTTGTAGAAGAGAATTTTAAATAGAACATTACGAGGGATTACCTACCAGATGTTAGGAGCTCTTCCTATCACGGTTCATGAGACGGACAGACGGACAAACAATGGACTTTTTTATGATAATATGCAGTAGCAGATGAGCATGCAGGCCATCTGGTGTTAAGTGGTCGCTGCCGCCTGCTGTAGGCTCGTATCATGCCTAAGGTCGTATGTAGATGCGTTGCTACCCCGGAGAATGATGGTCGCCTAATGCAAGTGTGGCCGGCAAATGCACCTTTTCACCGAAACACGAATGAATTGCTTCATTTGCTTTACGGCAGACATGGTGGTACTTCCCCGGTCGAACCATACAAGTTCTACCACCTACAATCTCTTTTAATAATAGGGTCCCGTTTTACCCTTTGGATATGAACGCAATCCTAAAAACCAACATGCTTATATTATAAACATTATTATTTTATCAGATATCTTACGTTACTCCCAGATACTTTCCACCGCGGCATCGCGTTCAGTGGAGCGGCGCTGGCCTCCTGGACGCACTCGGTGAAGCCGCTGCAGAAAGCGAAGACCCTAGCCGGCATCGTGGGCTGCCCGACGACCAACAACCGCGAAATGGTGGACTGTCTCCGTTACAGACCCGCTGAAGTGGTGGTTAATGCTCAGATCGAGATGTTTGTTAGTATCTTTTCATTTATTATTTTTTAATGACGAATGTGGAGGTTCTCAATCCGACTGTATTTTATTTATGTTTGTTACGTCATAACTTTTCACTGGGTAAACGGATTTTGAATGATCTTTTTGTGGTTTCATGTCCATTTGGTCCAGTTTTGACAACGGCCTCCATTAGAAAACATGACAAAGTCGCAGACAGAAGCAAGTGTATAAATAAATATTTATTCCCAGGACTGGAAAGTTCACATGTTCACGCCATTTACACCGACCGTAGAGCCCGTTGGATTAAAAGAGCCGGCATTCTTGACGCAGTATCCTTACCACGCTTCGCAATCCGCAATGGCCAAGGTTCCCCTCATTACTTCTATTACTTCCGAAGAAGGATTGTATCCTGCTGCAGGTATGTTTTATATATAGGTACCTATCTATTATATACATTAATACTTATAATTATATTATACTAGCCAGCTGCGCCCCGCGGTTTCATCCTAAATGGACTAACACTAAAAGAATTTTTGAAATCGGTCCAGTAGTTAAGTCCAGTAAACAAACAAATTCTTCAGCTTTTTGAGTATAGATTTTATATACATAGAAAACTTTGATTTCCTTTATAAGCACCTTACTGAAATATTGGGATATGGGACATCCTTGTAAGTAAATATAATAGGTAGGTAGATCTCAAGATGCTATTGTTCTATAATAAAATGTCTGACAGTATACCAAACGGACCCATCTATCCTGCCGGAGTTGGAGTCCCGCTGGGAACATCTGGCAAGCAACATATTCGAGTACAATGACACCTTACCCCTCAACCTCCGGTCTGCGGTCGCTGCGAAGATCAAACAGAAGTACTTCGGCGGCAAACCTATCAGCCAGGAGACATTTCCGCAGTTGGTTCAGGTAAGAAAGAACAGAAGCAGAATTGGATTCTGTAGATACCATATTTTTCATTGTTTAGGTAATATTAAGTATGGACCTACTAAAAGAACGGACGTAATGTAGAAGGACGCAGTGAAGCACAACAATGGTGGGCGCGAGGTTAAATATCGCTTGTGTTTTACTGCCATTCCGTCCATTTATTTTTGTAACAATACAAGTCTATGTATAAAGTTATCAAAACAGAAGTTTCGTGTCTATGCAGGCTCTAGGAGATCGTCTGTTCGTGGTGGAAGTGGGCAAACTGGCCCAGATACACGCAGCCCGCACCGGCCAGCCGACGTATTTGTACCGGTACGCGTTCCGCGCCACCACCAGTCTCTCTTTGATGATGGCGCAGAATGACAAGGATTATGGTAATCTTTAAATTTTTAGTCTGTGACAGCTATTTAGCTTCAGGGGCATAGCTGTATATATCAGCCGTTTCAATACGAAGTCTTATCTTACTAAACAAACATTTGCTCTAAAAATTTTAGTCCTTAACATCAATGTAGGTGCCTAGATAAATATTGCAAACTTGCACCACAGACAAAACAAAAATCGGAAAATAATGAAATTTCACAATGTATTTTTTGTATATATTGAATTTTTATTACCTTTTGAATTTTGAAATATTGAATTTTGGGCCAAAAACGGGCAATCAAAATCCCATAACCTGACTGACTTTTACTGCCTGTTACAGGAGTAAGCCACGCGGATGATGTGATGATGTTTTTGAAATTCTTGCCCATAGAAGTAAAGGAAACTGCGGAAGACAAACAGATGAGGGAAGCGTTTATCGACATGATCTACAGTTATGCAACCACTGGGTAATATTTCTTTATCTTAATGCAAATGAGCGTAACTGTAGACAACTAGATACCCACTTGCAGCTGTAAATAGGACAGTAGTCCCATCTGAGATCGAAAGTGAAATGAATAACCAAATTTGGCTCATTAGATACCTATTATAACTCATATGTATAAGTGTTGGTAGGTATATAAATTATGAAATCATGAGGTAAGTAAATATAGTATGTTGAAATAACGGAGTCATATTTTTCAATACTGATATCACAAATTTATTAGGTAAGTAATCTATATACCTACATAGGACTGCCGTCAACTCGATTATTTGAGGACAAACATGACAACCTACTTACCCAAGTACAATTTATGGCTACAAATAATGCTATATTTAATTAATAAAGACATGGGTCTATGACCCAGCTGAAGCTAGAGATATACGGAAATGAAAAAATAATATAGGTGGGTGACCTAACACATGGTATCAACAAGTTATACCCATGTCCTATGGTAAGTTATTGAAAAGCCGATCTTTAACTCACTTAGTTATTTATCAATTCCAGAGTCCCAAAGTTCCCGAACAGTCCTCAGTGGTCTCCAGTACATCCAGGATCTCCTGAACTTAACTTCTTGGACATATCTGGACCCAACAGTTTGCAGATGAAGACCAGCAGTGACTTCGGACAACGTTCCTTCTGGGACAGTCTTGGCTTCTTGGAAAACGAACGCTACACGATCCAAGTTAGGGATGAGTTGTAAAATATAAAAAAAAAAATAGTGCCGAATATTTGTAAGTGCCATAATTTTTTTTAATAAACTATTTTTATACTTATTATAAAAAAAAAATTAAAATACATTCATTTCAATTAACAATCAAATCAAATAAAACGTGAATAAAACTAACACAACACAGTAGGAATAAATGCACCAGAAATTTATAAGTGACTAACAGAGGCTGTATTGTTACAAGCTTAATTCCAATTATTTTTAATTTGTATTCGTAAATAAAAAGTACGTTTATTAAGTATATTTGGCTTTTATTTAACTATTGTGCGTTTGCCCTAGCCTTCTATTTCATAAAGTAAATTGAATTATTTTGCACTTCAACTGTAAAAGTACATTTTACCTAAATACAATCGAAATTAAGTGTTGCAATTATTGCATTATTGTTTATAGTAAACGTTTGAAGCAAATTGGTGAACCTATAGGAGTTTGAATTTAATAATACAAAATAAAAGGTAAGCATTAAAAATATAAGTTTAATTACAAAGTTACAACACACCAATACAAACATTCCCCCAATATTATCTTTTCTTTGAAAGATCTGAAAAAATATAAAAATATATTTGTCTTTATCAACAGTGCTGGCTGTGGAATATAGGATTGACAGTTCTATGGGGTTGGATGGAGCCTAAAATATGGAAAAAACACTTTTCCTACAACTCCAAATATTTAAAAAAAAACATTGAACTTCAAACATGGTAACACAAATTGCTATGTGAGATTTACCTACAACACACAGATTCCGATGAGACAGTAAGTGAAATATGGAGCAAGCTTGATTTTTAATAGAAATTCTTCTGATTTATATTATAAAATAAAGTAACAGTAGTAAGAAGCGCGCATAGCCCCGCTGGTAGTGTGAATTAAGCACAAATAGCCCCGCTGGTAGTGTGAATGAAGCACGCATAGCCCCGCTGGTAGTGTGAATCGCAAGCGATCACATTGTTAAGCAACGTCGGGCGCGG
>DWQK01001133.1:0-16743 GCA_018231225.1 Noctuana stator
AATGTTTTCTGCATAATGGTTCAAACGATGAATAGGTACAAATTATTTCATGATTAGAAAGAGACATTCTTTCCGTGTAATTTTTGCATATTTTTGAGATTTATAAATTATTTTTGAATGACTTTTATAATGGCTCCATTAAAATAGTTTGATGAGTAGAACAAGCAATGTATAGGTACTATAGGTATTATGTAGCTGTTCAAAGGATCATATCACATTCATCAAAAATATCATTATATTTCTTGTACCTTACATACATTTGAAGCTGCTTCTTGTATGTTGATTAAAATAATATGAAAACCTTGTTAGTTATAGGTAGATCTTCCTAGATGTTAACAGAATACTAAATGTATTTTAATACATTAATTAAGTGTAAATAATTCTGACCAGGCAAGTTTTCGTCTCAGGCGTTTAAATGTACGATACAGTTGTAATAAAGTTTGCGCGGCTCGCCGCGTCGCCTCGGGCATGTCTGCACTTTTGAGGTAGGTACCGCCTGCCCTAAGGCCTCCAATCCGATCAGATACTTCCTGCCCCTTTCAGACACTACTAAATCAGTAAAGATTTATTGCATTAGACAGGTCTGATGTGTCGTTATATCGATCACTTCTCTATGTTCTTTCTCTATGTTGGCACACGACAACTAATTCTATAATTACATATAAGTACAATATACATACATATATATAAATTTAAGTTTCAAACAAGCATAAGATTTTTTATGTCACTAAAAATTAAGGTAAGTATTGAAATGACAGTGACAGTATTTTGTAATCGACAATTTTAAATAAAAATAGTACGTAGACTAACAGTGCAAGTCGTAAGAATAAAAACTTGTTTGAAGAACATATTAATATTAATACAATTTCGAGTTAGTTGGTTTTATATACCTACATTTATGTTATTGCTAGAAATAGTTTTGGTTTTGCATATTTAATAGTCTGCAGCGCATACACATAAAACTTTAAAATACGAGCAAACGTGCTAGTCAAAGCAGCCACAGTATTCATAATGGAAACATTAATAAAATTAGATATTAAACTAACTTTGAACACTTCTTCTCACTTGGAGCAGTTTCTCTAAGTCAATACAGAACGGTTCGTTACCAATAAGAGACTTGTGGACTTCAATTCATTTTGTCGAATCGGGACTGAGATCGAAACGCATTCCAAAACAAGAGCTTTTGCAAATCATTATCTTTAAAGCAGTCTAAAGTTTGCTTCCAAATTCCAAAACGAGCAGCAATGCTTATGCGGATTCATGTTGAATTAGTATTAGTGCCTAGTTAAGAGCTTACGATTTTAGTTTCGAAGGTACGATACATTAAAAAGTGAGTTGGGAGTTTTGGTAAAGCCACAGTCTTTATTAACTTCAACTGACTTTGCCTTTCTTATCGTATCCGTCAATGGCAAAATCGAAGGTGGGTGGCAAAGTTAAAGTTAGTTTTATAACTGGCCTGTAGAATTATAAGTATGCCTAGGAATAAGTTGGCTTGTAGCCGTTCATTTTAATGTGGCTTTAAGAATCTGCCTCATTTACTGTTTCCTAATTTTAAATGTGGATATCACTTGCTATCAGTGCGTCGCTATACCGCCTTAACCTAAAGAAATATACATATATACGAGTAGCAAAGTTGCTATAGAATTCAATATGTTTTATCATTATAAGAATTTACTGTCGGACTTTGAGTTTCTCCCTGATTGAGTGTAATAATATAAAATTATAGACCGTCTGTTACTTATAACAATTGACGTGATATTCAAAAGTGAAAGGAAAAAGCAATCGATATTGTTTCAGAGTAATGGCAGTGATCTTTAAGACTAGTTTATGCTGCACAAACTCGTTTTAAACAAATGATATCCAAAGAGTCTCTTTTACTTTAAAAAATAAACCAAAGATTTACAAGACTGTGTTTTTCCCTTCTTTTAATAAAAAATAACGAAAACAATAAATTATTTATGTCTCATAATATACATTAAAATCATCTCGCGAGTATTATTTGTGTAAATACCTACATCATACCGACATCAGGTACTCGTAGATACAAGATGCGAGTGATCTAATGAATTCAATTAGCATTTCGCACGTGACGCAAACTTCTGATGGCATGCAAACTACTAAACTCGCGTATGATGTTTTGCATAGTATACCGACTAATGTAAAGTCGGCAATATCACATTCAAATTGTTTTAATCTATATTATATAGATCAGAAAAAGATTTTCGGCTATAACTAATAAATATGGTCATACCTAATGGTCGTTCAATCTCGCATGTCATATATAAGATAGTAACTAAAAAGCATCCAACATCCTGACCAAATTTACTGGCAAATAAATTTATATTTGAAATGAGAATATAATTTGAAAACACGTTGAGTGTTTATCTTCAATTTTGTCGCAACGATCACTACTGGCTAACTTTATCGTTATTTTTATAGCGCTTCGATTTAAGTGCCTGATCCGGTACTATATTTTTGTTTTTCTTTTATAGCGAGCACTTATATCAACGTAAAAGGCCGCTGACCTTTGCAACTATTACGTTTTTTTTCCTTTGTTAAATGCAAGTAATATACTCGACCGCCTGCCTTCAAACGCAGTCACATGAGATCTCCCCATACACCCCGTCTGTCATTGTGTCGGCGGCACTTACAGTGGTAAGAGGCTGACACATTGCTCCCAACTCTCGACTTCGATCGAGAATCATACCTTAGTCGCATTATCATCTACATTCTTCATTTTTCAGTTAGATCTGTTGACGGATGGATCTGCAAGAAGGCGCGATGTGGCAATATTCCCTGCAATAGTTGTAGGACCAGTCTAGCGCGCTTGTCGCGTCTAGACGGCGCGTCGGAGCCCTATCGGTCTCTGTAAAATTATGTGGCGCGGGTTACTTTACTACCGTATTCGGATACGCTAAGTTTGATGGTCCTTTCCGTACTTTGCTTTTCTGACCTCTAAATGTGTCAAGGTATCAGTTACGCCGTTGGTTTCGTGTTTCGCCGTTAAAATTTGTGTTCACATATAAACTATCGTGCCAGAACTGTTATAATTGTGTTATTAACTTACCTACTAATATTTTATTATTCTTAATGACTTGATTTATTTTATCTAAGAAGAATGTATTATAGGTAGATATAAAACATAATAAATATAAAAGTTTTCTTTCTTTCTACATTTTCTTTATTTCTCGTATGTACCCATGTAGGTGTAATTAATTTCTCATATAAAAATACTAACCTTATAGGTACGAATAGGTATGTACAAATAATACGTAAAAATCCGTTTAAATCTCTAACTATACAGCAATTAAAGCGCAAAAATAAATAACTACACACTACGATAAACGTGAGCAAACACAATTTGGAAGCGAACAATGGAGATGCATCGGTTCGTAAGAAGCATTTTACAATCGGCAACAAAGAGATCTAGATCAAACGGACAATGCATTCTTTACGAAACTCGTTAGTAATTTGTGAAGCGTTAGTATCTTTTCTCTGCGGTGAGAGTGCGCTAAGTGGCGAAACTGGCGTCGACAATGGGGCAAGGCTCGCTATCGGCGCGGGGCAAGCGCGTATCTGTTGCGGGTCATCGCGCACCAACCTTTCACCGACTGCGCTCAACGCAAAGCACTGCAGTGCTCATACGATAATAGCATTACTAGTTAGTTACAAACAACTATACTAACAGTTATTTTACAGATCTATAATTATACCTACTCGTAGTCATATCATATTGACTACGTTTAGGTACAGATACAAAATTTACAAACCATACCATCCATTTGGATGTCCAAGTTGTAATTTTTTTGGTCTCTAATAAATATTTATATACTTTAAAACTTTTGAACATACCTTTTCTTTGAAGTATTTCCGAAAGTAAAAGTCAAAGAAAGTGGAAATACAATAATAGCTACAGCAAACTGAAGTTACGTATAAAAAAACAAAGACAATAGATTATTTATGGGTAGAGTTATAGGTATAGTCAAAGGCACACGTATTGACAATATTCTTGTTTTTAAAGTTAGAACTGTTATAACAAGTCTTCAATGTCATGGGAGTCATTATCAGGCACTTAAACAATAACGTGCATCAATTATGTCAATTTATTGCTTCTGCGGGTGACGTCAAATTTAACTCAACTAGCTATCAATCAACAAACAATGTCATTAGCAGCTGTTTCGTAACGGCTGTCATTTCGATTTAGGCAAATGAACATGAAGATTATTGTCTGCGGCATATCCCTGTAGAATAATCTGGGCTTATAAAATGAAAGAGCAATCGTCACCCAGGGCGGACTGGAAGACAATCCCAATAGGCATTAGGTTTAACCATTTGAAGCCCCTAGGTTAAAGGTTTACAACCTATTTACGAGAATTTTAAATAAATAAGCATTGTTTAATCCTTCGTGACATTGAAAGTTATGTTATTATTATATTATTACTATAAAGAGAGGAAGACCACTACGGTAATTTTAATCAATTCACGCACTGTCGCATGAGTGGGTTAGAGCTGTTAGGGAGTTGCCGCCTACTTAAATTTTCATATAGGGGAATTCAAAATAAACTACACCGTTTTTGTAATGAAGTTCACTTACAAATAGAATACGTATTTGTTTTGAGGTTTTTCATAGAACTTAGTATTATTTAGAAAAACATTTTCTTTAGAATTTTTTTTAAATATTTTTTGTTCGAAAATGTTACCATAGTATTTTACAATTATTAAATACCAGCTTGTCCCCGCGACTTCGTCTGCGCAGGATCAGTGTTTGGAGCAATTCACATAATATCTTGATGTATAAGCTATATTATTGTAAAGTTTCATTAAAATCTATTCAGTAGTTTTTACGTGAAAATGTAACAAACATCCATCCATCCATACTTACAAACTTTAGCATTTACAATATTAAGTAGGATAATTTATGTAAAGTTTAGTATAAATATAACCATAGAACTGAAAAAAGTTAATTATTACATATAGTTATATACATACCCTTAAATAAAGCAGTGACAACATCTTTGTAATAAAATTAATCTAAACATAGATGCAAATTCCCCGCCTTAAACAGGATCACGAACAAAGGCGTTTCCATTTTGCCCGCTCTATCCCTTAATTATAGAGGCTGAGAATATCCGAGACGTTCTGAGACTCCGCCAAGACAGTATCGATCGTTAATTTCTTTTGGCTTAAGCCACTTCCGGGTTCACGAAATGTATTGTACTTTTGTGGACTGCATATACTCGTAGCAAGATATACTCGTAAGTAGGTAGGCAAGTGTAAGCTTCAAAGAACGCTATCTTTCACCTGGTGCAACCAGTATAACAAACGAAAATAACTGTACATTAATTGTATTAAAATATAAGTAATTTAAAAGTATGTACAATTAGTATTTGAATAATGAAATATAGTAAGGTTGGAGTTCGAACAATAAAAAACAAGTTTGTAATAATTCACAAAAGTAATCAAATTGATTAATTTCCTTTAATATAAAAGAGTAATTTATACCTTTTGTTACATTATAAGAGCAACATTAAATAAATATCCCAATCATTTTCTTCTATTCATTTTATATTAGACCCACCACATATTCCAACACGAATTTTGGGACGCGTCTAAGGAATGCTGTTAGATGTGTTTATCTTATCGCAGTTGTACGGTTGTCTCGGTCCCACTGTTCTGTATCATAGCGAAATACATGTGTGAATATATGGTTAACGTAGTTCAACGTATTAACGTACCGCTCCAACTTTAGATGCCTCTGTACCTACGACTTCCTACGAATACCTCGTATGAAATATACTGTACTTCTGAAAATGTACTCGCTTGATTTATTCACGTAAAAAACACGTTATCTATACGCCGGTATGTTGCCTCCCCAAATTTAATCTGTTCTTGTAATTACAGTGGCTCCGTTACCCTTCAAACTTGATCACAGCAATTCGTATCGCGTAATTAGGTGGCAGAGGTGGATAGGAGGGAAATGTGGCTAAACAGACGCTTTTCGTCCTTTACTAACCACTGTGAATTCTGATAAACCTACCTGTATGTCTCTAGTATGCAAATTGAATGTCTTACAAGCTTTCAGTTTTTCTGCACTCCTTTACACAGAGTTTGTATATATCTTCGAAAACATACTCGTGGTTGTATACAAGTACAGATAAGAAAATTATACGGTTGTTGCAATTTCATTAGACTGTGCAATTGATTTTCTTGGTAACAGTATTATAAAAAGTTTAAAGTGCATAGAGTCGTGTAGTGGAAATGGAGAGTTTGAATATTACTTACATTTTACTTTCAATTTTATTTGCTGTAAGTTTTCTTGTGTTTTTGTCTGCAGAAAAATAAAGATTTCGTCTAATAATAATCTATTTATTTGTTTAGGTATTTACGCAGCCCACTCATTTAACCGCATTAAGTAAGTGTTGAAATTTCATTGTAATCTCCAGGTAAAATTAATATTTTTCATTGCTTTACTTTCATTGTATGTGCTTAATAAAATATAATGGACTTCCTTTCACTTGTATAAACAGATGAAGTAATTCTTATTTTGCAAAAATAATTTATATGCTGCTAGCATGACAATAAAATATAAAACTTGATTGAGTTAAAGAGAAATTTAATGGCCAGAAGTTTGCGAAAAAAGTATGGAGCGCAACAAAACTCATCCCCTCTGTAAAAAGTGACAACCCTTCATGTACTTAAAGGCTCTTAGGAAGGTTATTTTTGTAACTCATTAATGTTCATTTTCCCCTACTTTATAAAAAAACTAGGGGTTGCGAACTGATTACTAACGCAATGTTGTTAATAAAGTTTAGCGTGATGTTCTAAACATATTTTAATATGGTGGATTTAAAAAAATAAATAAAATTAAATTTACGAGTAATTCTGTACATTATTTATTTAAGTATTGATTATGTTGCAGGTTCAAGCAGATCTCTTAAAGTCGGTAAGATAACTTCATGAATAGATAGGTATTTGTGTTCCGAATGCAGAATAATGTTAAAATATTTATTTATATACATTTTAGGTGATATCTTTACGCCAGCGGAAATTTTGCCCGTTGCAATAAAATTAATGCAAAAAGGTATTTATAAAATAGGACTATGTTAATGAATGTGATTCATAAACTAAACGACTTGTAACCGAAATTCTTTATGACCCAAAGCTGCTCAAGGATCTCACCACATCCAGAGAGGTCTCCAGGAAATACCCTTGTCCATTGCAGATTGGCCGACATAATACATTTATATTGGTTAGTGGCCAAACTGTCCGACTCGGGTCTCGAATATTATCAAAATTCCCATAAGTGCGGCAAGGCTCATAAAATTTTTACCACCCACAGGTACCTACTTAAATGGTATTAAATTATATGTTTTTTTTTTTATATTTAAACAGTTGAAGAACCCGGATGTAAGTCTTGTACAGTCGATCCATACACTTGTCCATAAAATGCCAATTAATGCTTTAATTACCATAAAATTATGATTATTGTAGCGGGGAAAGGCATTGTCAGTGCTTCGCGATATGCCGAAGACCTTGCAGATAGACTTTTTGAAGCATTCTGTACGTATTAAGCCATGTGCTTCTCTATTGTAGTTTAATGTACTAAAAATAACTTTATTTAACATGTTTTTTAATTCTTCGCATTATATTTTATTAACTATTTCAGTCTTGACTTCGAAGCGATTTGTGACACTACAAGGTAGTTATAGTTTCAAAAATGATAGATATCTTTATCATAATTTTTTTCTATCATTTAAATGCGAGTTTTTAATTAAACAACAGAAGAAAATATTATAACATTAAAATGGCTTTTATTACAGAATTCGATATATCGGGATTGGATGCACTTCAAGCATTGGCTCTTAGTGGAGAAGGAATGTATTAGCATGTTCTTAATTATCATATATTAACGATTGTTTTCTTTTAACATCTGTAGATATTTTTTTTTCTTTTTGTAGTCGCTAACAATCCGTATGAAGAATCTGTCACTGAGGCTACGGTAGAAATGTATCTCAGAGGTCAGTCTTTTAATGTTTTTATATTATTTTATAAATAAAAATTATTAGCACTTGAATTTCAAGCAGTATAAAACTTTAAAAGATCCTTATCTGACGAAAATAACATTCTAAAATTTAATTTATTCTTCGATACTGTAGTTAAATATCTACCAGTGAAAATGGGTTTCTTGTGGACGCCAATTCCAATTTTCTGGGACTCCAAAGAGGTGAAGTACTTCTTCCATTCGTCCCTCCAGTACATTCGCCACCAGGGACTAGTTGATCATCCACCGTTATCAACTAAATTTACCGATTGTAGGGTGGCCAATTACTGGCAACTTTTCTACACGCAATAAAAAGTAAAAATTAATGGAATTGGCTACTTCTTATTAATTTTAACACAGAGCAACATATTTCAGGACAAAAAAATTACGTTATCAAAGAAGGTAGAAAGTGCAAATACAAACGTGAGTTTTTATTTTACATAATATGCTTTGCTGCTATGTAGATATTATTATATTATTATAAGTACTATATATTAAGTTATAGTCGGTATAATGTTTTTAAATTTAATTCTATGGTATCTTTTATTAGTGTTATCGAAAAGAATTGATGATTCTTTAAACGTGAAACGGCGGGGTGAGTTTGTTACGAGATTTTAATTATTTACTCATGTATTTTACAAAAAAAATATACCTAAATCAAAAGTAAGTATTTGTATATAAGTTTGACATAATCATTATCATATATTTTTTTTTACTGTGAACAGTTAAAACTATAGATAACGGATAATACCGTTGTATAGTTTGTATGTGACTTTTGCAGGTATAGATTTAGCAAAAAAATTAAGCAAAAAACGCCGCTTGGTCGTAAAAAGCCGTCGAGACATTAAACAGATGAAGAGTAAAATACAAGCTCTTGACCAACCTGCAGGTAAACTGTTGAGTTATACTCGTATGTATAGGTAGTTAGGTAGGTACACATTTATAAAAAAGTAAATAACCTAAGTTACCTACGCTTTTATCTGTTCTTGCTTTGTTCAATTAATCTTAAGTGATCTCTGTTAATTTCTTTAAACTTTTTTTTTCTTAATAACATGGATGAAACGAAAGGTAAAGAGATTGAACCCCTTTGCCGATGGAGATACGAATGCTCCAATCCGGCAGATATCGATTCCTGCCAACTACAAACACAATGTGTTCATAACGTCACAACGACTGCAAAGGATTGTAAGTAAGCCAGCAGTAATAAAATTAATAAGAAATTTATTTAATGTAAATGCAGTAACTATTGACAAAATCCTATTCGATATATTAAAATGGTACGCTTGGTACAATAATCAAACATATGCGTGAAAAACTTGTCAAACACATGTTTGAAAACAGTCAAGTTACTTCTCAGTTAGATAGTACGGAATTATATAAAAATATAATCTGTTAGGGTATGTCTATATATTTTTAGTATCATTATGTTTTATGATTGTTCAATAATAAGATGTTGCTCTTTGTAGATATTGGAGAGAAGGAAAATAACCCCGAATACAAAGATACCCTTCACCGTTTGCGGAAAATGGGCAAGTTATAATGATTACCTAAATTTTTACCTACATATAATTTTTACACATCAGCATGGTAGACTGTGGACTACGCCCTTGTAAAGGAGACACGTGCGTGGGACATTAGTAGGTTTATCATGATGATAACGACGCGTCCATCTATTCGTTAAATATTTTAGACTTTTCTGATGTTATTACATATTTTGCAGTTGGCCTGTCCGATGTTGACGAAAAAGTTAAAGAGATATGTAAGTGAATATAAATAGTCACAAAATATACACTAAACTGCATTTTAAACAATCTTTTCAATATTAATCTTGTTTAACAATACGTGCTTCAATTAAATTCTTATAAATTCTTACAGTAGAAAACCGAATCGCTTACTTGAGACCCAAGAATCAAGGTAGGTATGTTATAAATGTATTCCTAAGATTTAACAAGTCATTAATTCATTTGATAGATTGAAAGGTTTTTTATTTGTTTCCCATTCTAGACGAAAATGAAAGAGTCGAGAGCCTATCTGAGTACTTCAACAAAATAATAATCGCACAATCAGCCATTGGTACGCTACGAACTGTATGATGAAATTTATTTATACATCATGCGCATACGTTTATGGGAACGTGTTGCTTCCACAACTCAATTAATGTAATGTGATTAATGTAATTTCAAATTTTCAGAATCTACGACAGCGGCCGTCACCAATAATTACGTGCACGCTCAGTCAAACGAAAGTAATGACGCCACGGAAACCGTAATTAAGAGCGAAAATTCGCAAAATGTAAGGCAGGAAACAAAAGAAAATCGTTTTTAATAATTTTTAATTTCTGCAAAAAACTACTACTCGTACTGTTAACTCCGTGAAATTTTATGCCTGAGTGCTCTTAAATTGTATGTTAAGTTTCTCGCTATATTTTACAAAATATTTTCAGAGTGCTAAAGATTGCAGTGAAAACAGCAAAACAACAAAAAATTCACAAGAACTCTACAGAAAGCGACGGTTCTGAAACCGTAGGTGTAATGTAAAGTGACACATAATAAAATTGAAAAATCGTGATTTCAAATATTTTCTTTGTTTTTTAACCTACTATTATAAAAGCGTGAATTGTACAAAACTAATGAAGAGTGGTAGAACCTGTACTAACGACAGACCGCTGCAGTTCAGTCGTTTAACAGGCCTAATAATAATCCACCATATGCCAGATAAATAAATGCTAGAGACCTTTACTTGAGCCATCTATTCAACATGAGTAGCAATTGTATGACTTCAGATAGGATTTTTATCCCATTCGACATATTGACATGCAACACTCATGCTACACATATACGATAAAAGAAATAAAAAACATTACTTCTAATGTCTTCTAATGTCAGCCTTATTTTCTCCGAAGGTAAAGTAAAGGTAAAAGGTTACACGCGCCACTCTCTTGCCCCATTTGTGCCAAGCCAAGAGTCGATCGAATGTCGGACAAGGCCATCGGAAACAGTCTCCAGGGTAGCCCAGATGTCCCGGAATCAAATGACAAAGTCGCTATTCTATGACTTATATAGGCCGATTCCTTTTGTCCCCTTAAGATTCACTTTTCAAGGTTGAGCCGATATAAAACGACGGATGCACTGAAACTTGTTGGACGTACCGTATCACGATACACAAAGCCAACATTATCTTCTATTTGATTTTATTTTTCAAAGTTTTCCTTGAATGAAACTACTACTAGATACTTATCGCTTAGCCAAGTTTTAAAAGATAATTAGGTTTTTTGACTTTATGAATGTATGTACTCGTATCTTTCTTTACGCTTGCAAGATTTTTCAGGAGCGGAATCCGTTAGTAGCGGGTCCAAGAGCAAAATAATTTACAACAAAAAAATTTACTTATATGTATTAATTATAGTTTCTTTCAGTACTCTGAACGATTACCGTAAAAGAAAGCAAAAATTGACTCTTCTATTCAGTGTGAATAATCAGCGTGAACAAAAGATTGAGAGTTTGCGAGTGAAACTAAGTAGATGATCGCCGCAGTAGTGAAAATGGATGTCTTAAATACGAATTATACTTAATTGCATATTATGTTCGTATTGCAATTAGATGACCGCACCTCATTACGTATAGCGTGTTGCCGTGAATATGAGCTGATATACGAGTACTTATTAAATACTAACTGACCTGACACATAGCGCCTTCAAAATATAATTAAAATATTCCATCATCAACTGAAGATGTGAAAGATTTGAAGTGAAAAATACACATACAGAATATTATTTATTAATATTTATTAAGAATATAATTAAATTGTAAAAAAAGCATACTTTTGTTTTGTCTTTGCATACGATACATCTAGTCTATTAGCCTAGATAGGTATTTTTAGCCTTATCGAAATAAAAAATACAAACTTTTATAATTTTAAAGTAAAATAACTTTTAACCGAAACTCTTTTTTTCCTATAAACAATTTTTGTGAAAATATCTCCATATATTGGGAAAACATTTCTCATATCAAATGGTTCTTGCACTATCTTGATTATCTCTTTGAATGAAACCATACTGATAACCGATTGCATCGATTGGATAAAATGAATGCACCGTAAATACGTATCCTATGTGGACTGGTTGTAATGATATGAGTTGAGTAATCAATTGAGTAATGGTCATAATATTACTTAATGCAAGCAAACGACTTATTTATCCGCAAAATAATTCAGAGGATAAAACGTCATGTTTTTAATTTTTGAACCAGCCGTGAAACAATTTTTTTGTCAAGTACTGGTGAACATTTAAAACTACTATTTGATTATTACTACTAATTACTATTTGATCGCTTATTATTTATTCTCTCTTGTTTGAGATTGGATGTGCACTTTCATTGGTTTTAGTGATCACATAAAAATTACAAAGTTAAATATTTTGTATTAAATTTACTGCTTTAAAATCCAAATATTTAAATTTGCACGCTATTTTCGTCACGAACTATCTTCATCTGCTCATTTTTCAAATTTGCTGCCATCGGAAAATCTTTAGTAAAACACGTTTTTAGATAAATGAATCCTTAACGTCTGCCAGTTTGAACGGCGATGGAGTAATTACTCATGAGTTGCAGTTTGCTTTGCAGAAGCCTGAAGCTCGCGTGCACAAACCCTAAGATGAATGAATAGCTCGCCTGCAGAGCCACGTTGTACGGTGAATAATTTTGATAGAATGACGTTTCAATTTGACTTTGTAGCGCTCGGTTTGCTCGACACCGTAGTTAGTTTTGTTTAAATGAACCATGCAGGTGACAGCAACAGGCTTCAGCCGGCAAAATTCGTGACATTCCATTTACTACTAAGACTTAAACAAATCGAGGGGGTTTCATGTTGTTTACAGTAAAAGCACAGTCATGATGATTGACTGTGCTATTTGTCTGATACTTAACGTCGCAGGGGATGACATCATCTATCTATACCTATCTCTACCTTTATATCGAATGGTGTAAGTTGAAAATACGCTGTCTGCTCTCTAGTGAAATTTTGATGAAATTATGAATGCGTAACATTATAAATTTATAATTAAACCTACATTGAGGATAAGAAATTTATTTACACCGCGGTCTTTATCTTAATTAATAGTTTTAGGTAATTTAATAGGTAATTTATAGTTTGTTCAGATAGTAGATCAATGTAAGATAATCTGTTTAACCTAAACTTATTTGAAAATATCCTTTACCGTTTCGAAGGTACATTAGACCAGATGGTCATAGTCATAATCCAGACGGTCACATTATATTATTTACTAGCGACCCGCCCCGGCTTCGCACGGGTGCAGTGCTGATACTAAATACACTACAGACAAACTGTGAACTTTTATACATATAAACCTTCCTCTTCAATCACTCTATCTATTAAAATAAATCCGCATCAAAATCCGTTGCGTAGTTTTAAAGATTTAAGCGTACATAGGAACAGAGAAAGCGACTTTGTTTTATACTATGTAGTGACGTACCTTCTTTTTGCGTCTAGGGGCTAAAAAGTCAAGGAAACTTATTACAACACACTGAAGAGGAGGCCATGAGGAACATAGCGGCTTTACGCCCATGTCTACTGCAAATAAATCATTGTATTATAAGAAAGTATTCAATGTCATTTAGAAAGCATTAGCAAATCACCCTCACAGCGTGCGGTATTTGGATTTCAGTACCAGTGAAGAACCGAAAAGTGAAGAATTGAAAATTGTTTTAAGAAATCATCGCTTGCTCAGAAACTTGTTTTCTTACAAAACTTGTTTTATTGTTTTAAAATACAACACACAATAGAACATTTTCATGTCTGGGTATTATGCGAACAAATACCTATTAACTCAAAATACGGCACACCGTTAACGTATTGTATTGTGTAAATATCACGCCAATTAAATCATACTTTGTATTTATCACATTTTTTATTAACATTACTCACTTTTTTTAATGACTTGTGTTCGTCGAATAATTTGAGAAAGTGAAGTAATAAAAACCATATTAATATAGGTTGATAAAAGTTTTATTTCCCTACAAATAAAAGTTGCAATATGCAATATAAAAAATATTTTTCGAATTAACACATTTCTGGAGATAAGCACGCTTAACAGAAAATACCACATATCATAAACCTCGCTTTCGTTACTCACTTGACCTGTTGTTATGAACTGCATTAAATTAAGCGAAAAAAGTGTCAGCAAAATTGCACATACACGCTGTAGTCCTTAGTAAGTGCAGTTCTTGGCCTCGTTTATGCGTTTAATTAAAACCTACAGTTTATGTTACTCTTTTCATAGTACCGACTTGAAGTTTGTAAACCATGAGATTTAAATGGGGGAAGGCTTTCATGACATATAAACGTCACGCCTACCTATTACATGTAATCAAAGATTTACATATTTGCCTGTAATCTAAACTATAGCAGGGAATTTTAGTCTCGCAATTCACGGGACCTGGACTGGGGTCAGAATACAGTAAGCACCTCAAGGTGTTTCCAGCAGTGGAGCAGGGAGTTAATAAAAAATCTTTCATATTTTTACACGTTAATATTATTTAGACCATGCGATGTTTATCAATATTTGCTTAAAATCTTTTAATTCAATTACTATTCGTTTGTTCATAATCTGCAAGCGTAACAAATAGAAGTCGTCCGTATATTGCTGGTTAGGTAATTAGGTAATAGGAGTATAATCGTGGTTGATAGATTAACATAACATGTGCAGCTAGTCGATAAAATGGATTAACTAAAACAAAGTAGAATTATCGCTATTACTTGCATTTAAGACAATTATGGATAAGCCGCTCTTAAAGTAGCTCCAAGCTTAAGCTGCGTGACTTATGCCTATATGCGAGTACATATATGTACCACGTTTGGAGGAACATGTTTTGGTAAACCAAAGTTTCTAAAGCGACATTAGAAGAAGTATTAGGAACACTGCATAATACTCCCAATATATTAAAGTTGAATCACATATTTCGGTTTAGAACTCCCGGAGTTATCGAATATAACCTTTCTTTTCTAGAGGTCTCACCTGACTTTAGAAAAAAAAAAATTGACGATTGATATTTAACGACATTTAAATAACGAATCCACTTCTGTCTTAATCATCCTATCAAGATACATTACGTTATTTACCTGAAGAAGTCCTTATACATTTCCATCAATTTTATCTTACTTTATGCCCCATTATAATATCAAGCGTACCTAATCTACTCGGTGCTACGCGTGCAATATATCGACGTGGCAAAGACCTTCGATTACTACGTTTTGTAGTAAGTAATTCTTGTTTATTTTATAATCGGTCAGTCCGCAGGTGAGTAAACCCAATTACGTTTCGATCAGGCTAGCGGTAGCGTGCCGGCAGCGCGTGTGGTCGCCCTAACAGGATTATTGGCCGTCGGCGGGCAAGCCAGCCGCCTAGCCGCCTAGCCGGTGCGACGACCTGCAACCACCTCGCACATAATTCAATACAGATTCATCGGTAACAACATCCATCTAGAGACGTTCGCGATGTTAACTAATTTGTACATTATACACTTTTGAAGTGGCCGTTTTTGATGTTCAGGGCAAAGGTAAGTTGGAGTTATTTAGAAATTTGTGCAAGAGCCTTAATAATGTATCTGCGGCAAAATGAAAAGTATTGCTATTTATTAGATAAACGGTATTTCATTGTAGTTGTATTACATAGCGCATTGCCGCAATATACTCGTATGACTAAGTAGTTTGAATTGTACAAAGATTCACTTATGAAAAGAGAAAATGAAAAGGTTAATCATATTGCCAATTGGCTCACAGCATGAACAGCGCAAAGGACCGCGAAAAAAGCATGTTCCAGCCGCGTTTACTGATAAAAAATAACAATTACTGCATCGATACGGAAACCATTATAGTATGCAAACAAACATTGAGAACGAACGTTCATTTCTAATGTTTTACACTTAAAAATAAAAAACGAATTAAAAACAACGTCATACTGTTACAGTTGCGATTTAAAATAAAATGTTAAGCCGCATGTTGCAAGATTGAATTGATATTAATTCTGTTCCAGTTATTCAGCAAGCCATGTAAATGATTTTTATATTTTTCATGTTTTATTTTTAAACAATGTTAAAAGATATTTATTAGTTAACATTTTTTTATGAAATGAAAATAAGAATGTTAAGGGCTTGTTTCTTAACACTTGACAGTTCAGTAAAATGGGAGACATAATTAACTTATTTATTATTATGATTAAACGTGCTAAAATGTACCTCTGCTGTATGACAGTAAGACTTCTTTGTAATAAAGTTTCTAAGTTGTACGCTTTTGGTACCCATTAACATATCTCTGAAATGAAATGGGCCAATAATAAAAAAGATGATCCGAAACAGAATATCATCACTTTGTCACTATAGCTTCGATCTCTATAAACTAAAAGTAGTGGTAATCTAATCGACAGCTGCTTTCAGTAACGAATACCTTATGCTTCATTTTTAATTTAGTTCATACGATACAGAATCTGATAACATTTAGTATGCACGATACAAAATCCGGGTCGCCAGATAGAACGTAGAAACGTAGACGTAAAAACGAAACAACGTTAATTAAAACCTGGATCGGATATAAAGTGCAAACTCTATTCTGCTGAATGTAGAAATTCCATTCGACCATTATTAATTGGGATCTGACTATTTACTTAACCCGTTTCACAGGGAGACAAAGCT
>DWQK01001134.1:0-16738 GCA_018231225.1 Noctuana stator
TGTACCTACTCATAATCGTCTCATATTTTTCCGTTTCTACGCTAATTTCTGGAATAACAATTGGAAATGAAGTCTTAATCGTTCGGCATATCGGTAGACTAGACCCAGATTCCAGATGTTAGCAGTCAATGGCAGTAAATGGTATTACATTTAACTCAGTATATTGCCAATGTTTAAAGGAATAATTTTCTATGTATGTATTGGGTCGCTTAATAATATTAGGTAGTATCTATAATGTTCATACGATGTCCCACTTGACTGATGCTGAAACTTAAGTGTCGTAGGCTTGTGAACATGATGCAGGGCGGTCGGTACTCGAGCAATCGATGCATGTACAACATTACTTGTTGATCCCGGGAAGTAGAGCGGGGAACTGGGCGTGCGGCCGACCCGGCCGGCCCGGGGCTACAGGTGCCCTGCGCACGCGAAGGGCCCGGGGAGGCGAGGGATGCATTTGCATTCGCGTTCAATGCACCCCGGGATTGATTTTCTTTCCTGATGACATAGATGCAGCTAAAACATTTAGACTGAGCACTCTGTAGTTACTAGAAACAATTCATATTCGTAACCTACCTACCTAAATACGCACGCTTCATATGTGACGCTCAAGTTCATAACTTGGCATTCTACTAAAATTTCACAATTCTCAATTTATACCTATTTGCTTTCTTTTATATAATTGTTGTTTCTGTTATACAATTAAAATAACTTATAAGACTTTATAATTGCAATCATTTTAATTTGATTTTTATAGCTGTTTTCTTAAAATGCCTTTTTTTTGTTGTTTCTACTGTTTGCAACAAACAAGTGTTTTTAAATTTACGTATTTTTTAAAAGATGTCGTCAGATTTCCATGTATGGAGTAGGTACATATTTTGGCACACAATATAGCTACATATTTAGTAATATGTAGGTATATTTTTTGCTTTATATTGAATTTTCTGACAGACAAGGTTTAATGATGGCGCCTGCATGAGCATGTAACTAAACAGCGATGTACGATCATCTGTCGCGGCAATCTCATCTATCTACAGTAAACTCTGTGAACAGCCACTTCCATATGTCTTATTTCATACTCGTAAGACTGTTATATAATATGCTACAGTCACGTGTTTGTTACGCTTGCCTGAAACTTTATACGCTAAGCTCTCTACATACATCTGTTACATAACTTTATGTAAGCTTTGTAACTAATGAGACTTTGGTGTTTATACAATCCAACATATTATATTTAATTATTGCATTGTACCAATATCAGATGTACAATCTAGGTCTACTAGACTTACTCGTATTGTTCGTCACAACTAAAATACTAAAATAATGATATGCGAGTACAACGTAAATAAATTAAATATGTACGATCACAGTTTATGGCTTCGCTCTTTACCCTGAATAATCTAAGGTTTGAATTTCTAATAACGATGACAATGCTGAAAGGGCTCAAGTAAATATTTGCTGCCGAAATTGATTTTTGATTCGGTCAATATGAACTGGTACGGAAATTGCTTTGGGCCCGTGGACTTTTCAATGGTAATGAGATATTCTTAAATGGTATTTATTTACCGATTGATAGCTTTAACCGATTTATATACAATTAATTTATTAACTTATTTAAATAAAATTGCGATAAATCTTACAAGTATATAATAATAAACATTGGACATTATTGTAGTCAACCGCAAGCCTATTTAATAAAAAAAAAGTTTAAATAAGAATGAATCTCAAAATACTACTGATGCCAATATCATAGAGGCAATGTGGTACGTTGACTAGAGGTGCTCTTTCCGGCACGCCACCGCGCTGCAGAATTTTATACCGGTTTTAGGGACAGCATCTCAGGTCAGAGGTTCGCTGCGTTGCTCTTGGCTTCCGTGCCAACGTCCCGCAGGTACAAGAGTTGCGTCAACAAAGTTACCACACTAGGGTAAAGTTACACACTATCCCTATAGGGAGGGCGCAAATGTTCCATCACCGAGCGATGATAGGGCGTTTGCGCAGGTATCTTACCACCGAACGGTATTGTGTTTTTAATATTTTATTCAAACCTCTACAACAAAGAGCTATCCTTGACTTTACAGCTTTCAAAGCTTCGACCTTGCTAGAAAACAGTTTCCGAAGCGAATTACGGGTGTGCCTAACTGACAGGATGACTAGCTCGCGTGTGGCACGGAACATGGCCGCTACCTACCTTTAGATTGAGTTTTAGAGATTTCTTATCGTCTAAATTATACTCTTGAAGGTGTAAATTATACATGGTTATAAATTAATTTCCTTATAACAATAAATCTAATTTATATCTATGAATTTATGATTCTTCAACATTAGTTCCTTAATTATTTATGTAGCCTTTAAATGCAATTTTTTAAAATGTAATTATCATTCAGCTTTCATAGCCGATCCATATGGTGTAGTGATGGTAAACAAACAATTAAACGAACCTTTTTCATTGTGTTCTAACGAGTAAAGGGTAAGAGTCCAAGACAGTAGACTCAAAGCAATTTTTTTAATTTGATGTCTTTGGGTATTGTTTTGGCAACATTTTGAGGCACCCTTAAGATTTAATGAAGTAAGAATAACTGAAAATTGTAACAGCGTGTCACATTTACTAACTCGTAAATATGCTAGATGTAGCATAAAAAAATAAATAAAGATATATTTTAAAAATTATTAATAAAAAAATTTTAATAGACTTTTAAATAGAAAATTTATATAAATTGAAATCGTCACAGACTTCAAGAATATAATTTTAATCAGAGTCAACATGAATCATACCATAATATTAAAAGTTGGTATCCAAATGGTTTTTTGCAATGTGCAAGTTATAATTGTGAATGTTAAAACCTGACAGTATTTCTAAGTTGATTCGTTTTCCTATTTCAACTCTTACATAGTATATGTAGATTATAATACCTCTTTTGTAAAGGTTCTGAAGGTCTGATACATTCCAAGGTTAAAGCGTAGCATAGCAACGCACAACCACTAACATTATATTATGGAGTCGAGGTTTTGAAAGCTCTTGTCTCCCGTACATGTGTCCCGCGACCGTTAAATATGTCTCTTTTTTCCATTGCAGGTATATCAACGTTATCGGGATGTGCGTCTCCGGATCAGCTGGAGCGGCTGCCAGAGCTGCCGGCGGCAGAGGAGAGGCGGCTGCGGCGCGCGGCGCACGTGCTGCAGCAGCGGCTCGTGCTGCGCCAGTGGCTCGCCACACACGGACTGCAACATGCGTACGGCAAGTACGTTTATGCAAATTATTGCATTAATATGCTAAGGCACGTCTAGATAAGTTATAAAGAGATACCCACACTTATTTCTACCGATAATCAATATTTGTTCTGTTGCATAATCCACATAAATACGACTAATGTTGATTTTATGGCAATTTTAATTTAAGGAGAAGATATACGGTGAATTTTAGAATAACTGTTCTAATTTCTTATGATATAGTTATTACAGAAATATTTGATTGGCGCCCAACGTGAGGCTAATAATATTACTTGAAATTTTAAAGAAAATGTTAATACTATAAGTATAATAGAACAGAACAGGCGCTAAATTCATTTTTAATTGTCGGTCTATCGCAAAGCTGATACAATATACTGAAACAAACTAAAAGTTCTCTACCGAGGCTTTGTAGACTCGCTTAAAACTTTTTTATAAAGATTAATAAAGCCATAAAATTTTGTTATACCTATTTCATATTGAGTGTAGGAAGTGGGTCAACTTGCTTATAACGATTGCTAATGTATGCAAATATATTATATGGAATAGATAAGCTTTCGCTGCGATTTAGCAGAACCTTGTTCATTCGTTGTATAATTTATGCGCTAAACGTTTAACTGAAGGAGCACTCGTAGAGAGAGGTTGCTTTGGAATGAAGAAATAAGTTCTGTTTCTAAATTGAAAAACGAGTGAGTCACCGATTGAAATGATCTGGTCTGTGAGGATAATTCGGATCTTCATTCATCTGTCTTTTTCCCATTGTTTGGGGACGCGCAGTACTTTCTTCTTCCATTCATCTCTATCATATACCAGGTCCACAGTCACATATCCTTCTTTACACACTCCATCTATCATCTTTTCGGTCTTCTTGTGAAGATAATTCAGATAAAATGTACTTATATAAGGAACCTTTCTTATAGGTGTATAGGCTGCAGAATCCAAACTAACCATTTAACATCACGTGACTTGCTCTGCAAGCTTGTTGTCAGTTGCTTATTGGATACAAAGAAGCCTAAAAAATTTAAGCAATATAGCCGTAGCGCAATAGGTGTTGAAAAAATAATTTCTTATTCACAGTTTTTACCGTTTGGGAGTTGTTGAAATGTTCATAGCGCAGGAACAATCCGAGTTTTAACGCACTCTGCCCGAGTAATCGTTTTCATATTCATTCTGTTGCTGTATCTGGGTCTGTAAACATCTATGTATATTTTTATCAACTTCTAAAAGGAGGGGTTCTATGTTCGACTGTATGTTTTTTTTTCTTTTGTTCACCGATATGCCGGGCTATGATCATAATAGACATGATGCTTTGGTCAACTCCCATGTTCTTGCCCAGTGTGGTCAGTGATGGTGCCCTTTAAAATCGGACAGGCTTTAGTATCTTAAAATCTTGTCTTTCGAGTATTCGCTACCCCAGTTTTCAATTGAAGTAGAATAAGTTTTATATGTATGTAAACAAAGTGCTTGACACTTCGTTTAAGTATGTTTGAATTTGCCGCGTAATAACTTTGATGTGTATAAATTATCTGTGTGTGAATTTGATAGTTACTGTGGAGCTGTATGTCAGAAGTGTCAGATTGACGTATTGACACCGCATGCAAATACGGTTATGAAAATTATATGTTAATTTGAATAGTATTTAAATAATAGTGATTAAGAACTGGTGAAACAATAGCGTTAAATGTTGTTTTATAATGTGTATTAGATAGTAGCTTAAAAGTAGTGAATTTTGTCAAATTAGAAGACATAAAAAATGATCAAGATAAAAATGAAGACATAAAACAAAATATTAATAAATTTATTTTAAAACATAATATATATTATAAAAAGATAGGAAAGAAGGAAAAAATTGTGCTAACTGAGGAGTTTAGTAAAAATATTATAAAACATGTACATCATTACTACTGTCACATAGGAAGACAACAGATGGAAAATAAGATTAAACCCTTTTATAAAGCTAAAAATTTATTAAATAATATAAAAAATATTTGTGATAACTGTGATGTCTGTATAAGAAATAAATCTAGACTAAAATACAAGTTTGGGCAAATGTCTCACTTAGGTCCCGCTACCTATCCGTTTGAAATAGTGTCTATAGACACTATAGGCGGATTTGGTGGTACTCGTTCAACCAAAACATATTTGCATCTGCTAGTAGATCACTTTACTCGTTACGCCTATATTTTGACATCCAAAACCCAGGTTTCGAATGATTTCATAAAACTTGTCAAGAAAGTAACGACACAAGATTATAAAATAGACTTAATTCTATCAGATCAATATCCAGGCATAAATTCGAAGGATTTTAAAAATTTTTTAGAAAAGGAAGATATACGAATTGTTTTCACTGCAGTAAATGCGCCATTTTCGAATGGATTGAACGAAAGGTTAAACCAAACGTTGGTTAATAAAATTCGTTGCAAGATTAATGAAAGGCGAGATAAAATTGCTTGGACAACTATTGCTCACGAATGTACACAAAAATATAACGAAACTGAACACACTGTAACAGGGTTCTCTCCAATATATTTATTGGAGGGAAAAAACGTTGACATTCTACCCGATGAACTGAAACAAAATATAACACATAATCATCTATTGCGAGACCGAAAAATTGCCCTAGAAAATAGTATAAAACACCACAATTATAATAAACAAAGATTTGATAAAAACAGAAAACATTATGAACCAAAAGTCGGAGACTTTGTATATGTTGAAAACGGAAACCGGTTAAACCGCAAGAAACTAGATGAATTGAAAATAGGACCTTATCAAATTGTAGACAAAATATCAAACTCAATATATAAAGTAAACACTGGTCACAAGAAGTCGGAGTCGAATATGTTCCATATTACAAAACTTATTCCAGTAGTAGAGTAAAACAGTAAGACTTTGTACTTTAAAAAAAAAAAGGGGGGGGGGGGAGATGTAAACAAAGTGCTTGACACTTCGTTTAAGTATGTTTGAATTTGCCGCGTAATAACTTTGATGTGTATAAATTATCTGTGTGTGAATTTGATAGTTACTGTGGAGCTGTATGTCAGAAGTGTCAGATTGACGTATTGACACCGCATGCAAATACGGTTATGAAAATTATATGTTAATTTGAATAGTATTTAAATAATAGTGATTAAGAACTGGTGAAACAATAGCGTTAAATGTTGTTTCTCTTTTCAGGTGAGTTTGTTATTAATTAAGGTTAAAGAATGTATGTGTTAAAACTAGTTTTTGTAACTAAATAAAACCTCCCCTCTTTTCAGAGCAACTCAATTACTGTTAGTGTTTTACTGTTCACCTTAGTATCCAAGGATACAATAACACATTATATATATTAAATGGCATCACAAACTATTACGCAATCATAAATAGTCACTCGTATTTCGATCATTCTTATTAGACACATTTTCCCATTTCTATTGCTATCGCCTTGAACCCTTTTTATGTCCCACTGCTGGGCATGGGTCTCTCCCCACAACCGAGGAAGGCCTGGAGCATACTCCACTACGCGGCTCCAATGTGGATTGGTGGAGATACGGCTTAGTGGCCAGCCTGTGTCGGATGTTGTCAAACCGCCCAAAGGGCCTCCGACCAGGTTTAAAGACTGTCATCTATCGATAACAACCGGGACCGACGACTTAACGTGCCCTCCGCAGAACGGAGTGTTCTAATAACCCTAAAAACTCATTTCGAAAAAGAGAAGTACCTACCTATAATTACAATCAAATTGATGAAATTATTGATAAATAAACACAGAAGGAAATCATGATATTGAGCAATAACGGAAACATTTTGAAACGGAACCCATAAAAAAAGTCGCTAAGAAAATTATAATAAAGTGAGCATCCTTCCTAAATAGGAAAAAATTAATCGTAGCGTATGTAAAGCATTATTTATTTGTAGTAACATACGAGTATTTTACTGTGTATGTTCGTCAAACTCTTGTTTTATTTCCTGTTATTATCACGTTTCCGATGTCGTTCCCTCATGCAATGCTTGGAACAGAAATTCTTTTATTGTTTAATATTCATATAAGTAAACTAGCTGTGCCCCCGGTTTCACCCGCTTTAAGAATTGTAACCCTTGATAGCCTATAGCCTTCCTCGATAAATGGACTATCTTACACTAAAACAATTTTTCGGTCCAGTATTTCCTGAGATTAGCACGTTCAAACAAACTCTTCAGCTTTATATTATTAGTATAAAAATTATAGATAACTTTTCACACTCACAGCTCCGCACTTGGATTCCCTGTTCCGTGGGTGCTGTAAAAACACAATCACTCAGACCGAGAACAGCAGTCTATATTCATCATTACAACTTCTGCCTCTCTGGGAATCAACCTAGTCGGAGGACAATGGAGATTCAGAGAGCCCTTGGGATGATGGACTGGCATGGTAACCAATACACCACATGGGTCGCCATAAAGTTATAATGATACTTGCCTTCAACCTTTTTTATGTTCCACTGCTGGGCACGGGTCTCTCCCCACAGGAAGGCAGAAGGATAATGATACTACAGGATTGTAATTTTGATAACAATTGTAAATGCTTTGGAAAAGTCGGACCTCATAAATCTTCAGAAAGAAATGTATCAAGCAACCAACACTAAGTAGCACAAACTAGCAATACAAGAACAACCAGGACTCACCAACGCAGTAACTTAAATAGTTTTATCCTAGCAAATAATAGGCATAACATTTCCTGTAAACAAGAAACATCCTAATACTACATTATGCAATTAATATAACGTAATATTATGTTCTATTCAATAATCGAGGTCCATTCGTAAGTAAAAATATTTTGTTAAGTTGTTGGAAATGGGATTATAAATATACTGAATCCCAAACTACTTTTGGCGCCTCAAAAAGCAGAACGAAATAGATTATAATTAGACATCATAAAGTGAATAGTGCACAACAATATAAGAATGAATGTTATTAATTAAAAAATATCACCAACAGGTCGAGATAAACAAAATAATGAGTGTTGCCCATTGATCAAAGGGCAATGCACTTTGAATAATTACAATATGCCTCTTAATTCTCACAAAAATCCAGTTTCTATACAAAGCGTTATAAAGGATGAAAGCGGGGTTGAACAATAAAGGACTGTGACTTACCGAGCAAATTGCACTTGCGATGGAGAAATGGGGCATGAGGCATATTGTGCACCAAAAATAGCATACGCATAAATATTAAGTTCGGAGTAGGACTGGAATACAAATTAAATAGAAATGGGAAAGAATACAACTGGTGCTTCAACGAGAACATGCTTATAAAAATAGCTCAGAAATATCCAGAAATTCACAGAATACGCAGAAGTTAAATACAAATCAAAAATTCATTTAGAATTGACATGGGATTAAATCATCCTATTCGTGACGACTGAGACTGAAATGAAGGAAATTTTACGCAGAAATCAGTCCCAATAGATGTTGCTTACAATTATGTTCTAATCAATCGGATCTTAGAAAATTAGGGATCATACGCCATGGGAACGATAACAAAATGAGCGCATCAACGCATCTGTTGCTTCACAAATATGTATGACAGACATACACGTAAGCCTCCATGCACCGATGAACTGCCCTCCTTACCTTTTGTCCGAGTGTGCAGTCCCCCCGTTTTTAGATCGTGGGAATCTATTTACCTGTAATCAACACACGTGCGAGGTTTGTGAACCTTATCACCATGTAAATACAGCTCTCCAGGATTTTAAAGCTACGGCTGCAATAACACCCCTTTTGATTATAATGGCAATAAATTTCAATCAGTATTTTGATTCCATTCACGCATGATTAGGTAATTCTATGAAACATTATAACGATAGCTCGAATACTATTGTTATTGGAACAAAACTGAATGATTTTACTAAGAGTGTAAATCATATTGAAGTACCTATTTATTACATAGCCAATCATGATGATATTAGGTGTATACTGCAAGAGATTTTCGTTTTAGATTATACAAGAGATTATACAAGTTTCGAAAAACTTGTATAATTATACAACAGATATGCCTCCTTATAATTCCAAGATTCCCTAATCTTTGCACACATACTCATTAAGAGAGACGATCCTTTAATAAATAAGCTTCAATTGTTTTACAAGACCGATTACTAGAACGTTTGTTGTACTCCTATTTTCATTTATCAAATCACGATAAACGATTCGACCTAATTCTCCAGTTCTCGTGTTTATGTTTTCACCTTTTCCTGTTTATTGTTTTTTAACTTTATCTACATGGTTTACTGTTTCCCACACCACCTCAACATTCAGCTTGTCCAACCATGACATGAAGACGCGTGCAATATGGCCGTCACGGTTGTTGGCACTTAAACGATTTACATTAAAGGGAGAATAAAATTAATACGATTTGTATGTGAGTTTAATTGGGAGCAGTTACCAATTACACGGTTTTTAGTGATACGTTGTTAATTTAATTACGAGTAGGTACACTTTTGGTTATGGTGCTTGATGGTATAAAACCATTACAAGTTTTTGTGAAGTTTTCGAAAAATTCTAAACATCTACGAGTACTTACTTTAGGCGTCAATACAACGCATCCATAATATACAGGCACAGGAATGTACAGACAACATTATTATATGATGTATCCATCCATCCATTCATCAGCCTTTGGAGTTCCACTGCTGGACATAGGCCTCCCCTAAGTGGCGCCACTCCGCTCGGTCCTGTGCCCTGTGGATCCAGCGGTTTCCCGCTATCTTCCTCAGGTCATCAGTCAACCAGTCAACATACCTACCCACATTACGTAAAACAACAAAGCTGAATTTTGTGAAGAGAACCAAACAGATATAATTTTCCATTATTTTGACCTGTTGATTTTGACGACAATACTGCTACCATGCTTGACTGTACAATTGTGGAGTTTTTAAAGAATCTCATTATAGAGCTTGACGTCGTCTTATCGTTTCCCGTTATCGTTTCACTTTCATCCCTTCTCATCAATTTCTTTCATCTCAGGCTTTTCAGGAAAGTCGGCTGGTTTTGCTGATTATGAATGACTATTATGAACCTTCTTTCTTCATGCAGGACATACTTCATTATTGAGTTGTGGATAAGATTATTTACGAAATTAAAGTCTTTGTGTTCTAGACGAACCGTAAAATTAGACTGCATTTCTTATTTTTATTCTCATAACAAGTCATTATGAAAGCTACTGGTATGTCTGACGTCATCATTATAAGCCATCACTGCTCCAACTGCTGGGCACGGGCCTCCTCGCGAATATTATTTTGAGATGGGTAAATTTGTAACATTTCTTTGATTCATAGTATTTTCCAGGCCAATCAAAATTTCAGTGGCAATGAGACAACAAACAGATCCCTAAGGGCTTTCACTTCATTAAATGTGAATGTATCAATTTATGGCTCCTGACACCAGCGCCCCCGGCGACTACCTAAAATATTCTATACATTCATGATCAATTCCCTTCTCCGGTGGTTCTTTGACAGTTGATCCTTTTGGAGTTTTGTGTGTATAGAGTACCTACACTCGTTCCATTTATAGCAACCGTTTCAACGAATAATAAAATTATAACTCGCGTTCGCGAATTCAAGACTTATATGATTTTCTCATGAACGCCTTTGTCAGAACTGGACCGAATTGAAATGCGACTACACGGGAAGCGACAGCTTTTAATGAAGGGGAGAATCATCAAAATCGGTCTTTCAGTTATGACGTCACGTAACCGTAAACATAAAAAGTTACAGTTGAATTGAGACTCTCCTACTTTTTTTAAATCGGCTGAAAAAGTTCTTTGGTCTTTCAATATTCTTGAAGTCTTAATTACTCAGTTAAATACACTTTTTGGGCACGCGACTGAATGAAACGAGCTCCATGCCTTAATTAAGTTAAATCGTGTACAGTCGCTTTGTGGGTAGTTAGATCTGACAATAAAGGGGCACAAAGGGAAGCGTCCGAATTGGGTGACAACTGTTTGGGTTACATTCACATACTTACTAGTTCTATTTCGCTAGTATGTCCACAGCATCAACTTCATTAGGTAATCATGCAGTCAATTGTTTTCTTTATCACCAATAACCATGCAATAATATGTAGGCGGTTAGTAGATGGTTAAAAGGTTTTTCATAATGTTCAACTATGCAAAAGCGACAATTATTCCATGCAGTCGAGATTAAGGATAGGTACTTAATAAAATCTAATTCTATGTATTTAAATATTTCTTCACTATCAGGCTTAAACCATACAGAAAATTTGTTAATAACCTGTAATTTATACACTTGATTTTAAAGTTTTTTTCCGCCGGCTTTTTTCTCCCTACCTTAGCCCAAAGGGCGCCTAAAGCCGATGTACCGTATTATTTGACGTTCATCCAGTGTATACGTGTACCTTATGATGAATAAAAATGTTTGACTTTGACTTTGATCTCAGAAGACGACCTCATATTTTAGGTTGGCCGGTGATGTCCATGGCTTGCAGTGTCTACTTAACATCACGTAGCCTGCATTCTCGTTTGCGTTCATAAAAGATAAAAAAGTAGTTGTACAAATAATTCCGTATGTGGCTCACATGTCTACATTTCATCACGTCACTACGCACCTACATAACACAAGTTGTCTCGAAAGGGTGAACGGGGGTAATGGATCCGTAAAATTCGATCCGACAGACATCCCGGCACCCTCGCCTACCCTCAGTAATTCCCTTACTTGGTGAACTCATAGTTTTTTGGCACCGAATACCCCTTTTATATTGCCCCCAATTCAGCAGATATGTTACATTGCTAGCCGTTTCTAAGTTTGAATGAAATTTATTTGAGAACTTTGAGAAGAATGGGTTCCTTTCGTGGTTTGGAGTGTGAAGAACATTTCTTGCGTTAAGCCAGGAACTGTGGCTGTGATGTATGTCACGAGTTTTGAGAAGTTTTTGGTCGGAAATAAAAGTTTGAATACTTGATATATAGTACGTAATCTATATACTAGTAGTTAAAGTTATGTAGTAATATCACTTCAAAGTTGTCACGCACATACATACATTTTAAACTCATATGGTTTTAACATGTATGCCGTTGTTAGAATGGACCAAATTAAAATGGGACCAAACGGGAAACGTCAGGTTTTAAATAAAAAAATCATTATAATCCGTTCACCCAGTTGAAAGTTATGAGGTTCCAAATATAAATAAATTACAGTCGAACTTAGAACCTCTCCTTTTTTTGAAGTCAGCTGATAAAGAAGAAGAATACAAGTAGACTGATGGTGAAGCAGTTACAGTTTCAGAAGACCCAGTCCTTAATAGAATTGAAACCTTTTCTGATATTGGGCATAAATGCGTAGCTTCTGAAACCAAACTGAAGAGTGAAGATAGTAGCGTCATACTTAAAAAAAATATCAAACTAAAAACAACATTTAATAAAGCGCTGTAGGTCATTATTGAGACCATAATAGACCAACAGCAGCCAGGCGTTTCCTGTCACTTTGCAAGTAAATGATCGAGCACTTTGTACCGACGCCGCGTTTTGTACGTGAAGCGAGACGCGGGAAATATTGCTAGCAGTTCGTTATTTGTTCCGTATCCAACATAAAGTGTTTTCGAATAAATTGGCTCCGTCAACGTAACAGTGCTGAGTGCGATAGCTTTACCGTGGATGGAAACGATTAATGATTTTGTTGCACGCAGTTGTTCTGTAAGTGAGCTGAATAAAAGGCACATCGAAATACCTTGACAAAGTTTCAAAAGATTACATGACTATTTTTGTAGTCAATAAGTGCTTTATAAGATTCAGAGATAAAATACGGTCTCATTTTAAGAATAACTTTACGCTATTCGTGGGAACTGTAAGAAAAAATGCCCTTGTTACAGTTAACAGGCAGACTAGTTCTGTTGTTACACAGCCAGACCAGAAACAGAAATCGAAATTCATCATTTAAACGTCTGTGTCGCCGGTAATTAAACCCCGGACCCTTTAAATGTCGGAACGACATGGTAAATATCACACGGGTAGCTTATGCAAAGATAATTATTTACTCACACAGAAAACAGCAAGTCCGCTATAATAAAATAAATGTAACTGGTAATAATCTTTCGTATTAAAACTAGTGTTTGACTTGATGTTCCTACCAAGATATTTTCTATTCATCCAATGGTTTACGATACAATACAACTTTGTAAAGGAAATTCAATCAACAACTAAATTACGACATATCACGAACGCGACATGGATTTGTATGTCTAAAATTTTACGACAAATCCATTAAATTGTAATTTTATAGATATATAACATTAAACTCCGTGAACATAAACGGCAGACGAGATTCGCGGGATCTAGTTTTACGACTGTAGGCGAAATGGATATTGTTACGTAAAATATATTTTGTACAAACTTTCGAATACTGATTTACATATTCAATTACGATGTCTGACCGAGAATATACAGGGTATACGATAAGAAAAGTATTATTAAGATTCACAGTAAAGTCAATACCTGTAAACAAACCCGTAACTACCAGTTATGTGTTTAAATCTTTACGCCCTGCCATTTTTAGGTAAATTGATTCTATGGGGATTCTATAACAAAAGCAACAAATAACTTAACCAAATCAGAGAGAAGCAAAGTTGAGAATTATCAAAAATTAAAAATAAATAATTAATATCAAATTATTTCTCTTCCATTAAACTTTCTAATATGTGAGAGGTGATCCCTTCCCAGTAATGGTGATTCCCTGTAATGAGTTGATGATGATGAATAGATAACACGTAACGCGCACAAAATATTTTTCAATTCCACGCGCAATGACGCACATTCCACGCATAATTCCACGATAATTCCATAATTTTCGCATCTAGTGGCGTGGCGCGTTTCAAACACACGGTTTTGTTTTAAACGCGTTATCAAATCACACGATATTGATAAGGAATCTTGTGTGCCATAGCGAATAAGTCCCCTGTCCGTCCACATCTACCAATATACCTTTACTGTTTGTGATTTCTCAAAGCATAGCGAATAAGACGAATGGCTGAGAGTTTAATCCACAAAACTCCGGTTCAGCGGTGAGGTTGGTTGGTTATTTTAGACGAAGGTGTCGCGCCAAGAAAACTTTAAAATACAAAGTTAATAGGGCTACATGAAGTACTTCTAGCAATTCAACATTTCAAAGAGATATTCTCAAGAAGCATCATATAATATCCTGAGAAATAACAAGCACGTGTTATGTTAGCACTACAGCGGCTGCACACGGAAAATATAATATTTCCCAGACTAGCGCCAAGCGCTTGTGTTCAAAACCGTCGAGCAATTTTATTGTTTTCAGCAAGAAAGCGCTTTGTTTCGTCTTTCTGGTGAGAATGTTCAAAATATTTAGTAATTGCTTGTCAGTGATATTGTTAAAGTTATGAAATACTACGGTATATTTACAATGTTATATATATCTATAGCTTATATAAAAGACAAACCTGACTCATAACATTGAGTTGATATAAATCAACGCACAGCCGAAACTATTGTACCTAGAAACTTGAAATTTGGTACATTTCCGTTTTTAGTTCAACCTAAGGGTATGAAATAGGGGGACGTGATTCCTTGGTCCAATTAATTAAGAAATCTAGATTTCTGTTCCCAGTCTGGGTGTTTGTGTATTTGTCTTAGTTTATGTCCATGGCACCCACACAGGGAATCCTAGTGTGGGGCCGTGAGTGAAGCTTTATAATAATAATTATTATTATCTGCTGTGCCGATGGTTCTACAGTAAAATAAACTAACAAATTAATGATTCCGACGCCAGTCCATTGTCTCCGCAAACGACTTTTAATGTTAAACTTCTAAAAGATAAATCATTGTTATTAAGAACCGGAAGAGCGTTAGACAATTTATGGCCGCGATTTAACGGCAACTTTATGATGAAGAGCCTGTTTGAGGATCCAAATTTTTCGTTGATTAGAGGGAAAAGATGCCTCTCAGTTGAAATTCTTATAGTGAGTTATGAGGAATAAACTTCTTCGGCATTGTTCTCAACAGTATTAAGCAAAGATTTAACAATGAATTTGAGGTGTTATTTATTTATTTGGAGGGATTTTGTTAATAATTCTACTAGAGATAAATAGTAGGTATCTTTGAACAGATTTACTTATGGTTTTCCTTTGTCTTTAGAACGGTTACATAAATGAATATATTTCCGAATACTCATATTGGTTTTTTTCAATTCCAATTTGAGCTATATCTCTCAGACTATTTCTGCAGCCCAGCCAATAGTTATTTACTTAATTAGATGTCTGAGCGGTTCACGGTAGAGTGATAGTGACGCACATGCTTAGCCATCACATGTGCTCACTGTCAGGCTAAAGCTATACCTACTGCACAGTTAGTAATTTGTATTTTCAGGAGTGCCGAGAGTTTTTTCCGCTGGTATTTTCTCCCGACCTACCTTCACCATAAGGGCACCTGAATCTGATGTACCGTATTATTCAATGTTCATCGAAGCGTATTGACTTTACCTCCATTTGTAAGTAAATACCTACACTTTGTAAATACCTACGACCTACACTAAAGATTTTGACTTCGACTTATCATTGTACAACCATTAATAAAGAATAATAGGTTTTTTTAATGTCAAAAAACTTGCAAGAACAAATTTTAATGAAGCTATGAACCAACGTCAGATCTGAAATGATACAAAGGCAAAAACACCAAGGTTGACTCCAAAGGGGACTTGTCTTGTATTATCATCAACAAGAAAACTAAAACAAGTGACGTTTCTAGAATTCTCGTCTTGAAATTCGACGGTGACGAAAATGTAGACAGAAATTTCACTTCAGCACTTTTCATCAAGATTTACCCGTATGATGTAAACAGAAAAATGCCACACGTGATGTTTGTTACCTTGGCCCATAAATGATTCGTGTCTCTGAATATTTTCTTGCTGATACGAAACGAATACTGGCTAGATATATAATCTCTACCTAGATATACGTATAATATGTATCTAGTTACGAATTTTCGTACCAATTCTGTCTGGGAGGATTTCTTGAATACTCTAAGAGATTATTAAGAAGAAGGATTTGCTAGAAGACAGAAAATATTCTTACCAATTACGGGAATTACGTGATTCTTCAGTATGTAGTTATTATAGGTATTTACCTATAACTGTAACTACTTTTGTGTATTCAAGATTGATGTCCTTAATAATATCTTGGTTTAATTAAGAGTAATTTAGTTTATTAATAAAAGTATATCTTTAATTTTTTCCCTCTTCCATATTCAAAATTTATTAATAATTTTACAATTGGCGGACATTAATTTAAAAAAAAAAACGATTATTAAACTTTATGTTAAATTAAATATAGTGTACTTATAGTAATGAAGAAAGTTTAATGTTTTTAAACAAAAACTGCCAATACTCTGATATAATAATAATGATTTAATATGACATGTATGTATGATAAATGATTAGGTATATTAGATTGCCTTCAACCCTTTTTATGTCCCACTGCTGGGCACGGGTCTCTCCCCACAACCGGGGAAGGCCTGGAGCATACTC
>DWQK01001135.1:0-16738 GCA_018231225.1 Noctuana stator
ATTCAAAATCCAACGGCTGTTCGGGCACCAATGACCTGGAGTACCCATATCTGTGAGTATTACAGGTCTAAGGTTGATAAAATAAGGTTGAAATAATATTTCAATTCGTAAGTTCTTTAGTATCTACTGTTTTGAAATACTCCATAATAATTCGAAATATACTCGAAATATTTCGATTAAAGATAATGCATATTCTGAGGTACAATAAAGTTTTAAAAATGGTGAGATGGCAGAGGGTGTGATTGACAAAAGTTGATATAATGCTTCTCTTTATACCCCAAATCCTGCTACTCACATACCTGACTGACTAGCTCTTGCGCAAGTACTGTAGTAAAGGTATGCTCAGGAGTTTCATTCTAAACCTCGTTTCTGGGTTCCGAGCAGAAACCTAAGACAAGTCCAGTCCCGTCTGTTTTCAAGTAGTATAAAATAGCACTTTGAAGAGTGCAAGTGATTTACTCAGTGATCCGAGAAACTTGAGTTAAATGAAGTTAAAAAATATCAGGTACTGGATGGAGAATGGCGCCATTCTAGAGGAAGAGTATCCTTACGAAGCTCAGGATGGCCACTGCAGATTTGATGGCTCTAAAGTCGGAGTGAACATCACGGGATGTGTATCGTATGGTCCTTTAAGTGAAGATCGACTGAAGGACATATTGCAAGAAGTTGGACCACTTCTGATAGGTATGTATGGATAAACAAACCCCCACAAAAACAGCGATGTTAAAACATGATCGTATTAGATTGAAATCATTGCTATATTTCTTATTTGAAAACCACTGCTCACAGCGCAAGATTGGTAATGTATAGTGCGACACGAGATTCGATAACGTTTCTAAATACTATGAAAAATCATATGAGGCGTAGGTACTGATGTTTTTAAATGTATGCTAATTATTAAGATCTAAGGAGTAAGGCTTGGCTGAAAAACAGCGCTATTCAAGATCACGAATAGGTATTACATTCCTTTTGGCGTCATATAAATATCAGAAAAACCAGTAGCATGTTTCTTACTAAGGGGAGTACGACACTAAACCATTTATTATTGTTTTATGTACCTCTTTGTCTATATTAAAATTTGTTTTCGCTTGCAGCCGTTGACGCTTCGAGTTTTCAAGAATACCATGGCGGTATTCACGATAATTGTATGTTTAATGGTCTCAATCATGCAGTCCTGCTGGTTGGATATGGTTCAGGTAATAAAATTTTTACTATGGTAAAGGAAAAAAAACATTATCGCCACACACTATCGCACTTTACTAGGAAACGGTCTACCGTTATTTATCTATAGTTGACCACTTTATGCAGAAACCTTGGTAAACCTTAATATCCATGGGAAACATAAACGTATGAAGTGGGTGTCAATGGGTTGCAGTGATCACGTAATATCAGGTGGCCATGCTCGTCTTAATTTCCATTAAACAAATATTGACTTCCGAGGGCTGCTGTAACTTGTTGTAAGGGATATCCTAGTTGCCAATTTGGAATCGGCAAATAGTGTGGAGATTTGAAATTAAAGAAAGTAACTATATAAATAAATAAATAACGCTTCACACTCACAGCCCCATACCAGGATTCCCTGTGTCGTGGGTGCCATGGACACACACAAACACCCAGACCGGTTACAGAAATCTAAATTCATCATTTAAATTTCTGCTCCGCCGGGGATCGCACCAGTGACCCTTCGAATAGTGGACTGGCGTGGTAACCACAACGCCATACGGGTCGTCGTTTTACTAGTATTTACTACGTAGTACTTACTAAATAATTTGTTCTATGAAGTATGGTTAATACCTACACTTTATAGGAACATGACATTTTTAGAGGCAAAATCTGTAAAATGTTTAGATCATAATTGGAGTATATTTAAGATGAAAACTCCAATGTGTTGTTATAAATCTTTAAACGTTTTTTTGCATACGCGTTGTCAGAGGACGGTGTTGCTTATTGGACAATCAAGAACTCGTGGGCCGAGAAATTCGGTGAATCTGGATACATAAGAGTAAAGAGGGGAGTCAACGCTTGCGGCATCAAGGAAACAGATGTTGTAACAGCAGTGATCGCTTAACTTCTCTTCGTGTATCATTTAAAGGCAAGGGTTGCTTGAAGTTCGGCTCTCTCTCGATATACTCGTACATGAGACATTTAAATAGAATCATTAAGAAAAACCAAACCACTTGTTTCTTTCAATGTCTTCCGTTGAAGTGGAGTTAAGAGAGTGAAGGTCTGATTACTAAACAGTCTTATAAGATTGTAATAAATAATTATTCAAACATTTTAAACGATATGTTAATACTTTTTTCAATAAAATAAGTACAACGAGTAAAGAACGATGTAGTCATACTTAAGTGCCTTAATATGCATTGCAGCAAGCATTGTAGATAATTCCAGATTCTCTGATCACAGTCATGTATTTTCGTATGCACAGTTTTTCGTTAGTTGGTTCTGTGCCGTCTTAAAATGGTTAAAAACATTATTTGAGACTAGCTGTGCCCTGCGATTTCACCCGCGTTAAAAATTATTTCCCAACATTTTCCTTCACTGCTCTGCTCCTATATATTGTAGCTTGACGAAAAGTATTCTATAACCAGCTCAGGAGTATGTACAAATTTCGTTACAGTCCGTCGAGTAGTTTTTTATTTCTATACCGATTATACAGACAGACAGAAAAAAATTTGTCATTTTGGAAATATATTACATGTACAGAATTGACCCCTTTACAGATTTATTATAAGTATAGATACTATACTATTTTAAAGCTCTCAATTTCATTATCAACGTTGTACAGAAGGCATTAGAGAAATCATTCAAACCGCGGACAAACTTTAATAAGAAAGCAACAATAGTAATAATTCCTGCAGCAATCGCAAAGAAGTCCAGTTGTGCGGGTTTCATTTGATATTTCCATTAAATTTCAATTCCCAACTCATCTCGCCAACAATAGCTTCTCTGACAATGGCTCAGTAGCTGCCACTTTTGTATTAAATATCGAAACCACTTGTCTAAGGCAGTAGATACATAAGTATAAAGTAACAGAATCCTAAAGAAGTTTGATTTGGATTGTATCTATTTATTTAAACTTAACTCTTTAAGTCTTAATTGTAACTAACGGAAAGAGACAAAATAATAACTTTACCTGATAGAGCAAAAAGACTAAGAAACTGAATGGAGGCAAACGCAAAGGAAGAAAATAAAATATAAGAGGAAGAGATTATCTTTATAACAATCCTTAAGGCGATCAAAAAATTTAATTTAGGTATAGATTTTTTAACTAGTCTAAATAAAAAGTCTTTGCAAGGAAAATTGATTTAAATCTGCTAGGTATTAATTTTTTTCCATCTAAAGCTAATCTCAAAAACTATCTGAAAAAGTTAATACAGCGTGACCATTCAATTGACTGATTCTTCACGAAAGATGACTTAATTTTCGGATTCAAAGTAGTACACTTTTAAATATTGCATTTTTTGTACCACACAGCGAGAATCTGAACGATTTTCTAAGTGTATAAAATGTGATATAATTTGATTAACAGATACACTTATTTATTGTTCCGGGAAATTAAGTACGTAGGTAGGTATATGAATTGTTTGTAGATATTATTATATTGACAAAAGCTTGGTCATATCAGTCTTTACAGGCTGTTGAGAACATTTCAATAGAGGATAATTTTCGATAAATGTCGTAGACACTATCTCGCTTTCGAACAATTTCTTATCAAAAAGCGGAGGTATTTTAATAACTGAAATAATAAAAAAAAAAGTGTACTCATTAAAAATTTGATAAAACATGTAAATCTTTATTTATATTATAGATTGCAATGTAATGTAGAGACTAGTACAGATTGTTTAAAGGTTAGTGATAGATTTATGTCGAATTCAACTATATCTCTACGAAAAAAGGCTCCAGAAGCTTATCCATCGTCGCTCATTGCAGACACATTGTCATCCTTGCGAATCACTCTCGTTACCCGGATGTGGTCACTCAAGTGTTTTATCTCTCTCAATCTCGAGTAACGAGTAACTTCAAGCGCGAATTTGACGCTAGCTTACTTCAAATCCGTATCGAGCCGAAATGTTTCTGAGAAGACCATTGTGCTTATTATTCATTGATGCGTTTTCGGAGCCGCCCCGCCCGCCGCCATTGTCCGTGGAGGTGGTAGATATAAATTTCTTTCTATCCCTTTTTCTTTCAACAATGAAGTGTCATTGTTCGTGTTTGTATTTTAATATCGGACCGAACACGACAGAATCGGGATAGATAAATAATGCGTGGCGTTTTTGAGCCATTTGTTACACGATGAATGGTAGGTTCCAGGGCGTCTGGCCTTATTTGGCCCGATATTAATGGTAAAGGATGCATCCCATTCATACTTGTATGTGCTTGTCGTTTGTGTGAATCCGTCATATCGCTGCGTTAGTGTTATAAGTGGCCACAGACTTCAATAGAAATGAGATCGCACAAAATCATATTTTTTATCAACGTCATATTATAACATTACCTACGGTGGATTGATGAAATTAAAATTTTGATGAAACGATCAACATATTAAAGCCAAAGGGAAATATAAGTTTATTACTACAGGAAAAAATACACTCGAGTAATTAATCCAAATTTACATGTCACGGATGTACGGTATGACACTTGTCGTGGTGAATCGTAGTCAAATCAAATTACTCCGTGCCCCATTGACACCACATATGGCTTTGTTTGGTCACCGCCCGTTTGGACAAATGTCCACTTTTAAAGCATTACTTACTGTTAATAATTTATTACACGATTTAATCGAATACAAATATTAGAACACATAATCGAAACTCAATATTTGATTTATTGAATTCATTTAGTTTTATATAACAAAAACCAAAGGTCCAACTATGGAACCTTGTGTAAATCATGGACTATTTCTGGATAAAAATCCAGAATACTTCATATAAAAATGGAGAAAAAGTACAGCCCGTCCAAAGGGGCAATGCAAAATCTACACAAGCGAATTATTCTAACATCGCAATCAAACATAACATTTCAATTGGAGACCCATTCAATGGCAGAAATCAAAGCTAAACGGTGCACAAGTGGTGTAGAGAGCTTTTCCCATACTCTCTTTTGATCTTATTCTATGGTAAATCATATAGCTTTTTGGCACAAACTGGCCCCCTTTATCGGAGCGGGCGTGAAGGACTCTCCAGTATTTTCCGGTGTTGGTATTACGGAATTAACTTTGGTGTCCAGTGTGTAGATCGTTAGAGGCCAGTGCAGAGGGAAAGCCTTTGAGCAGCGCCAGAGATAATATGTAGAAATTATTTCATGTTTATTTATGATATCACGCTCTTAATTTCCTTTTATAAAAGAAGTGTTCAGTCTAATTTTTTTGTGTCTATAGCTTTTAATTTTTCATCAAATTAAGATAACTAGGTAAAAACATTATCTCGTAAGTACCTGCAATCTTTTTTCTTACCCACTGCTGGGCATGGGTCACTAATTATATCCGGGGAAGACCTAGAATATGTTCCATCACGATGCTCCAATGCAGATGGATGGAGATATGGATTGGACACAGCCCGTAACATGTTGTCAAACCACCAACCACCGACACCGTAATGTACCGTCGGCGTAGCTATGCGCCCATCAATATCATTAGTAATTAGTAGGTAAGTAATCAAAGTATTATAGATACAAATTAAAACTACTGCATAAACAGGTGTCATGAGCAATGTTCTCATATGCAAAGTCTTCAGGAAGATACCCATGGAACCGAATGACATTGATGAAGCGACTTTGACTTTGAATGGCCCAAATCAAGTATATCTGGTATGTTCAGTTCCTGGCTACAACAATTGCTCACTGTTCACCCACGTTCTAAACTAGTCAAGTCGCCGTTGAATTGTTCAGAACCTGTTTTTACCCTACTTGACTTCGGACCTCCCTGTCTTTTGTTGTACGTTTGAGAGAGACAGTTGTGGCGTGTTGTCTAATACCAAACGTGTTTCAAATCTTCGCCGCGAGCGGTTTTGGCTCCGTTCGTCATGGTCCGACGCCTTGTTTAAGGGGTGGTTAGAATTATGATAACGATAGCTTATGATAGTTTATGGTACCTAAATGTTTATATCCACTGCCAACTTTATCATTAGTGATACTCGATTGGTTTCTAATATAAATTAAATTTTTATCAGAACTTATTTTAAAACTTTACACACCTCTAAGTGTCCAGACTATTTAGGATTTATTTAATTTATAGTCGCACGTCGAAGAATAGAGGAGTCTTTCAATAAGTAGTTAAAAGACTTACAACTTTCGTTTGATTTTAAATTACATTGATTTTCCTTTCTTGTGCAATGCAGAAGTTGTTTTGGAAAACAAGAGTGTCTGCATATTCAAATTCTTTTACAATAGGTACGTATCTAACAGTGATAAAATCAGATATGAAAACTGTAATAGGTCCAATCTCTACATCTAAGTGCCCATTATAGAACAATATTGGAATGTGTTAATTGTTATTGTGGGGTTCAATAGAAAAAATTTGAATCGACACTCAACATTCTTGGCTGGTGCCTTTCTGTCTGGAACGGCAGACACCTTGGCACCTACCTGGACTCATGATCCTTTGTCTATCTCTTTCTCTCTTTTCACGGCGTGGGTGTTAGAGGGAGAGGAATGTAGTCGTTTCTTTTCCTTTTGAATGAAATATGTAAAAACATGGCGCGAGTACAATTTTGTTTGTTCTAGCCGCCTTCGCTGACCCACGTCATTATGAAGTGTTATCTTCGATGAGGGTTATATTTTTAATGTTTTTTTTCCTTTTTTGAATGCGGAGCAATGATATTTCTTGAATGTGTCGTGTGTTGGACTGCTTGCAGTATATTTACGTTTAGCAGAGAAAACGTACTCTCATGAAGGAATTTATAGGAATTTGCTGCAACCAACCAAATTACTTCGTTTACCATTTTTGCATGTACCTTAATATGACCATTCACTTGATTCATTCACAGCTCCTTGTTAAATAATAAAAAAACTTTTTAACTATTTAGATAGGATAGATATGGCCTATCTAGGTAGACTCCATTCTTTTGTCAGTTTAGGTGTTGTAGTGAAGTCCTGTCAAATTTAAGTTTTTAAGTACAAATAAATCATTTATAAAAAAATTTGATTAAGCTTTACCTACATGTGATTCGAGCAAGATTTGAACTGACTCCAAAGGACTGAGTTTGTAGTATTAATGTTGATTTATCTCCCGAATTCGCTTTTACTTTTAAACCGATCAGCTTTATTGAGGGTTTTATAACCGGTGGGCGAGGTTTTGTGCCGCTCCCGAAGCCTCCACACGTGGGAACAAACACGGTGACTTTTCAATTTTTCTATTCACGAATTTGGTTAGCTTTTGTAGAACTAAGTAGCAGGTAGATGACGTAATGGATAAAATTTGCGTCATTCTCTCATACATATTATAGTGAATGTTTGATACAGTAATGATCTGTGCCCTGTAAGTAAGTATCTAGGTACCTATGTACAGGAATCTAGCTTATCAATAAAGCATACGAGTTATCCAACACTGTGGTAATTTTTTGTTTGTTTGTACCTAAGTATGAAGTATAAAAAAGTCAAACTTGGCACATACCTACCTTTTTACTTATAGGTACTTAATAAATATTATACAAAAATAATCTCCTAGTAGTAATTTTTTTTTGTAATGCACATTGTACTATAGCATGTTTAATGTCTACTGACCGTAAAGGCCCAGTGTTGGGACTGAAAGTGTGGTGTGGACTACCATTTTTGTATCTACTAAATCATTAGTCGAAATCTCAAAATCTATGACCGCTTTTTTTAGATACCTACGTGCCCGAAAAAACAGTACTACCAACCTGGTAAGCATTTTGAATCAAATGAAACGACAAAACGAACTTAAAAATTGAAGGGTCCTCAGAATGACCTAGCAAAACACCAAAACGCATTGTGATTTATCCTTCCAAACCGGCCCCGAACAATGCTGCCAACTGTCCCCTAACACCTCGCCACCTGCTAAATCACAGGTAATCCACTCTGACCACAGTTCCCATAAAAAGAGATTTAAAACACGGCCCATAAATAAACCTTGCTTTTTATTTATTATTAACGCATTGTATGAAGCGATTTAATTAGCTATGGTCGCTGTTCCCGCCTCTATAGTCTATGGATAGGTAACATATTTTATCTGTACTTATACTTGATGTTAACATTGTCGTTGTGCGTAGATTTAATGGAAAAGATTTATGTTGTAACTATCACTAATTTATGAGTATAAACAGCATAGCCAAGGGATTTAAAATGTATAGGCATGTGAGTAGGATAGACTGTCCTGCCTGTTGATCGGGTATAAATATGACATGAAAGAAGTACAATTTTTACTGTAAAACGTTTTAAACTTATGAGACCCGGGCATTGATATACAAACTCGTATAAAAATAAAAGATTCACAACTATCTGTTCTAGAACGTTTTCGATAATAGAGTGTATTAGGTAGGTACCTACCTACTAATTTTTCGTTTTTCAAAAGTATCGAAGTGTTCCTTTAAAAAAGTGTAAAACGTTTACATACTGTTCATTAAATGCGTTTAAAAATTTACTTTATGACTTATTTTCGATCGACTTCGTAATTTATCAAGTAGGATTATAAAGGTTTGAATTCCGTGCTGTATCGAGGACACTTATCAGCATATTTTATTAACATTTGTGTGGGACTGTGAATCTAGATTTTTTTAGATCAATGGTCAACTTGCTTAATGGGAAGGTTAAAATTTGTCAGAGTATTAAATCAGACTAACTTCCAGCACGACATACTGAGTGAAGTCAAATAAGCCAACAGCAATTGAAGCAGAGTCTTATTAGATGGTTAGGTAAAATACTTAAGTATGAACTTATAAAATAGTCACAGCTTACTAACATTGATTTGGTATATTTGTACGAATATAGAACTACTAGCTGTTCCACGCGGTTTCACCCGCGTTAAGAATTGGGACGTAACGCTTGATAGCCTATAACCTTCCTCATTAATGTAGCTATCAGACACAAAAAGAATTTTACAAATCCGACTTGTAGTTATATATAGGTATACCTAAACATATAAAATAATAAATAAATAAAAATATATATTTATTATTTTTATTTGTTAAATAAAGTATTTTGACCTGGTTTAGTAACTCTCTTTATTCGTGTAATACTGTACTGTAACTCAGTAGAATGAAAGTGGGTGACACTCACGTGCTATTCACTGCTTTGCCGTGACAGTGACACGCGAAACTGCTCTGAGCGCCTCGAGCTGTTTAGAACAATGTGGGGTTTCGAGCATTGTTTTAGGGTTTAGGGTACGACAAAGTTATCTCACAAATGGATTCGCTATTCATTGTGATTTTTGTGAAACGGGGCACATCATTGTTAAATTTGGGTGTATATTCGTATATCTACGATTTACGATACATATCTTTGTTATATCGTAGACATATATCTTCATTATTTTTATGAGAAGTAAATCAATAATTTAAGCAATGAACCTTGTAATGAAATTATTTTACAGCTGTTAATATAGCTATAAAATTACTACTACAGAAATGATAATGATTTTCGATCAGACTGTAACTACTTGTACTTTTAACAGTAAATATATTAGTATATTAAAAATAAATTATTTGACGAAACTCATATTTACATTAGATAAAGAATATCCTTGTCACGCAAGTTTTTACCTACGTCTAAGTCTCGTTGTTAAGTCGTCATTTGTCACTTTGTCCCTAGAGGCGAAAGGGAACACGAACACGCCACTCAAAGACAACTTTTTTCTGAATCGGCAAATTCTGACTGCCCGTTAAAGATAAAATGTAGGTAAATATCCGTAAAAACAAAAGTAACTTTTACGTTGTATTAGAAATAAGTCTAGTTTCTTTGTGGCTTCATCACAACGAGAACGGTTGTTTGTTTCTCTCCTGAGCAGTTTGGTTACGATAGGAAAAAATGCCATATTTAAATAAAAATTGTATAATTTTAAAAAAGATGGCCCCAGGGCGCCAAATTTGGGATTTGACAAAAAAAAGTAGTTTTATTCCTTACTTTAAGGGTTATTTTAAAGGAATTAAAGCGTGACACACGATGTTTTAATTTAAGTTGCGCGTAATAAAATATTACTATTTTTTTTTGTATAACTTGTCGCAAACCGTAAATACTACAGGTATTTAAATTCATTTCCATGTAAGTAATACAAATTATTCCAATATTAACATAAATAGTTTTTATTAAATTTCTACGTTACTTTACCTTACTACCTGGCAATCGTAACATTTGACAAAGCTTACTTAAAAATTCTTATTTTTATATTTTTATTCAGGTTTCATCTCTAAATTATATCTTTAAAGGACATCTACTTCACTCCTCACGCAAGATTTTACGTAAGCGTTGTCAAGTTGTCATTTGTCACGTAGCACTCGGTGGCTCGCCGGGGGCGAATAGAAATGTGATCACATCACTTAAATTCTAGCATTTGCTGAATCTGCATATCCTGACTGTCCATTGAAAATCAGACGTGATATTTCAAATTCTGCAAAAGATTTAAATATCTTTTTTTACTAACATATTAATCGTTCCTTTCTGTTATATTCGTTTAGATACATTAATTTTACGAATCATAAATCAATCATACCAAAACCTTATACTAGTTTCATTTTACACGATTTATTCAAAGTTAAAATATTTTGATGCTTCTAAGAAAGGTCCCTCCCTATATTTAAGGTCATTTTTGTCAAAAACGAAGTTTACATTTCTGTATTTCTAGTTTTTGAGCTTCATAACAAAGACAAGCTTTCCACGCGTCAGAGCGAAAGCCTTTCACCTTGCGCAGCCAACATAAACACTACAGCGTTTTGAACGTTTTGTTTTACTTTGTTTTGACTGATTCCCCGTTCCCAGCGTTCACTATTTCACTATCGAAAGCCGCTATCTCTAAAATACAATGGACAAACGAATGCTCTCCCAATAGCTTTCCGCTTTCAGAAATTCTTAGTTGATTTTTGTTTTTATTAGACTTTCAGAAACCGACGGAAGGAATCAAAGTACTCGTAATTTTGTATAAACAAATTATCTTTGAAACCATAGACGCAAGTGACAAATGACGGCGGTGAGGAGGCGCTTGGAACACAAGAGATTTTGTCACGTGTGACTTAGATATTAATGAGCAACTAACAAGCGTCGTACTTCAAATTTCACTCCTCATTTTATTTAGTTGAATGTGTTTAAGAAAAACACCCTCTTGTTTTTGTCGTATTGTACGCAAATTAAGCTTATGTGATACGTGCGAAGTAACATGTTTTTGATGTTATAAATATATTAAACTTAAGATCCTCATAAACTATGTAGTAATTTAAAAACAACAGTGTACGAAAACATATATTTATGAGCAATAATATAATTAGATACCTATATACTTCTCTCTTGAAATTTTATGTCACTTAATTCAAAAACATCATTCATTGAAGCGTTTGATGATTGATCTTATGAAACAGTTGCAATATTAACATAACTAAGTTTAATTTATTAAGTTGAATGATAGATACATAAATCAGAAAACTTTCCGTATTGCCGAAAGCGCGTTCCCTGGCGCCCTAGATGTCATTGCCCGTAACTCATCAATCTAAAAGTTCTTAAGGGGTTGAGAAGATTGAGACGAAACTCGTAAGACGGCAATCTATTCGTCTTAATACACCAATACCGCGTTCATTAATTCGCAGTGAGAATTAATGCGACCCAAGTGAACAGCTACTTAACATTGACAAAGCGTTGTTTTCCGATTAACTATTGCCGATTCAAAATACTTATTTATTTTAAGGTAGTTTTAAGTAACTGACATAAGGTGATTCACGGTATTTTTATATTATGAAACTTTATATATACCACTTATTATAGTGAACCAAAATTCCACTGCAATCGAATTTGTTGGTTTATAACAAAACCCAATTACGATCCTTATTGAATTGTATCAATAAATGTGTAATTGTATACAATACGTTATTACATTAAGCGTTAAATTTATACTTTGCAAATAACTTGGGTAAATATATCTAAATGGGAAAAAGCCATCATTGAATTGCAAAAGTTGGTTACGTTAGAAGTTTCATTTAAATAACTGGGAAGCAGACTTAAACGAAACAGCACACATATTACTTATTTACGAGGAATCCCCTACTTTGTAAGGACTCCTTTGCCTAATTTTCATGTGTACAGAAATAGAATAAGTCAAAGCGAATGTTCAAAACGGGTACACTTCATGGTATTCTGGCCTCTCTTACCAGTGAGATTCTCGTAAATACGTTGCATAGGTATAAATATACATCCGACATTCGTTAACTTGTTACCAGAAACCTTTCTGTATGCTTTGACGCAATTTACATTTACTGATGTGTCGCGAACTTGTAATAACGTAGCTTCAAGCTGCATATGTTTACCTTGCATTTGAAAAGCGGAGGATCATGTGTACTCGAAAGATTGAAACGTAAGCTCATTTCGCGAGTATTAGGCAAGTCTACTTTAGAGGAACACTGTTATTGGGTTACAAAGTACTCAGACGTTGGCATAGAAATATTCAACCGTTGAGTATACCTACTAATACAAATAAGACATCGTATTTCGAAGATATGAGCACATTGATATGTGATAATACTCGTAGAGCATGGATTAGTTTTAGTTGCTTTGGGTTAGAACTTGTAAACTATTGTAACTTTTGACATATTTGACATTTGTTAGAAGTTCACTAATGATAGATTCTGCGTGACTGCAGACACTGAAATTATTGTTGAGAGCCGTTGTTAGACAACTTCATTATGTTTTAAAGAGTTCATGTTAAAAATATTTCAAATGACGCTACGAAAGCTATTTATTGCTTGTCGACCATTCTGATAATTTTTTATTAGTGTCCATAAATAATTATATGCAAAGTAGTAACTACTTACCATTCTCGTGGTCGGGAAGTGGCAAGCTATCTGAAGCGTCAGAGGCGACGGCTACGTCAGGTGACGATGGCCCCAATAAAGCCGTAAGCCCATTGTGCTCGCCATCTGTGGGCAATAGCTTCAATCAGTATGGCATAACAAAAAAGCTATATAGCCCAGCAGTTTATGCGTAACCGTTATGCAAACTTTAGCAACTGGTAGGAGTTGGATGTGCATTTTGCGCTTTTGTGTTTGAGTTTGGAGGGCACGTTTCGCAGTCTCGTCTTTCTTGGTTGGAATCTATATTTATACGAGTATACATCTAATATATCAGATTAATGTCATTAAGCCTTATTAGATGCGAAGCATTATTGTTTTTGAAACAATTTAAACATCTGACTAACGCGTTAATCATACTTAGTCCAAAGTTTTATTCCTACAAAGCAAAAAAAAACAGATTTTTACATCTGCTCTAAATCTAGGTTTAATCTTCATGTTCTTGTGTGGTTTTATTGTATCTCAATGCACATAGAATATTCTAACAGCCACTGATAAAAACTTTAATATTTTTACTATACCTATTCAATTAATCGAGTATAATTTGACATTCCGAATAATGATCGCATTCAGAACTTCTTGAGTGAAAGCATTGTGCTCGAATTACTTGAAATCGCATAATCCTCTGTTAAATAACAGCTTTCTTAAAGATCATTACAGCAAGCCCGTAGTACTAAAAGCTCTCAAAAGTTGTACTGGTGGAAATCTCTATAAATTATTTATGGCAGTTGAGCAATTCCTGTCCGCCCGCGGGCCACTTTCATAATTATGTAGGACTGGAGTGGTCGTGTCTCGCGATCTTTGCCGTGTTAACAAGGATTTACTTATTATGCTCGTAGCTTCTATATTGATATTACAATGTTTATATTTGGTATTTTAACCAACTTGAAAGAGAGAAGGTTATCAGTTATAAATACTCTTAAGTTTTTTATTCCAAACGTGTAACAGTTCAAATTTTAATACATTCTCGAAGATAAGTCTTTCCGAAGGGTTATCGGAACTTGGAAAACTCTAGAGCAATTTCGTAGTGGTCACTTAGAATTAGGTCGAGCGCAAGATCGTTTACTGCTTTATTTCCATAAAAAGTGTGGGCGCTGATCTTAAGTTTCGGCAGTAAGTCAAGTCGAGTGCGATATTACTTCATTTGCAACTTTATGGCCCCGCATTTCCTTCGGCGGTTGCTGTACGCCCCGCTTCGCCTCTTGGTTATTTTATGAAAAAACTCTCGGGCACTTTTCTTAGAATTATTGTCTTGAGATGCTTCGCCCTTTTGTTGTGGTGTAGTCGGAAACGAATAGCATTCATTAGAGTCATTTTCATATTGTACAGGCTTTAGGGTCATTCAGTCCAAGTATTTTATTTGTCTGTGATCAATCTAAGATTACGTCAGCCTATAGATATCTTATATGTCATTGGTATCTTATTTTCTAATTAGTATATAGGATGTAACTACAATAATTCAATGGACATTCGTTACCCATTTTACTATCACTATATATTCAATGGTCTTGCGTTGAAATGGGGATCATGATACTGCGCGATTGCCTAAAAACTATGTACAACAATTTTACAGATTTATTTACACAAATGTAGGTAGGTACAGATAACACTATTTGTAAACATTATGCCCCCAGGATTATGCAAGCATTTACCCGTATATTTAGTAGTCTCTAAGCACGTTTGTAATTTTTCAAATTTCTGTTTTCCTGTTAGAAGTAAGTAGGTTGCAAAATGAAAGATCTAAATTACTCCAACATGGAAAATCACCAATTAATCTAGGGATAAAGTAACCGATTCAGCAAACGAAAATTGCACAAGAAATCAAACTGCAGATTTTAAATTGCCAACTTGGAAGGAAAACTTTTTTGCCGACTTGTGAGATGGATCGCCGTCTTTGAGTTTAAATTCGCAAAACTTAATTAATCCGTAAAGAGTCTGCGAGAATACTTGTTTGAGATAGGATATCAGAAACGAAAGTAAACTGGAGCTAAACGAAACTAAATACAACTGTTAAAATATAACGTCGTTTATCTTTCAGTAACAGTCCTATTAAGAGGTAGATAACATTTAAGTGTAAATGAATAAGAAAACGGAGCAAAGCGAAATTCAATTCGTGATGCTTACTTATAGGTTAAGAGTATATCATTTATTTTCCACAGAGCAAAAAAAGAACATGAAACCCAAATCAATGATATTAATATATCAGGTAATCCTATAGACATGTCATACGCTTACATTTTTGCATTAAAAAACAGCATGAATATTAGTAGGCAGACATCGCCACCGCGTTGATGTTACGCATCAAATGATACAGTTTTCCTTTTTTACTTCGTTTAGAAACACACAAAAGCATTGCAAATTTATCAACGACAAGGTGTAGTCCTGACGCGTACTGATATGTGACTAACTCAAGGTCGGGTAATTACCTTGGTTTTATATTGTCGAAACACAGAGCGGATAGCGCATCAATACCTGTTTAAATATCATAGTTCGAAATTGTATATGAGGTGAGAAACAATCTCCGAAATATGTATGTAAGCGCCAAGTACATATTTCTTCAAAAACTCGTAAAGGTGCCTGAGTAATTTGTGACCCACGAAAATGCAATTATTAGAATTTACCGCTAACGAATCCGCGTATGGTCTTCTGTGTACACTTTGACATCAAAAACGACGTAATCAACGAAATAATATAATTTGACTGATATTGTTTTTATACATAGATGGTAAGAACGGTAATTAATATACGCTGCATAATTACATGGCAATCCCGAGCCCAGTCGGGAAATAGTTGATAGCATAACAATTAAGGGCGTGTAAGCAGTTTTTATGTAGTGCGATGGATTTAAGTATAAAAATGACTTTTCCTGTTACCGATTAACAGCCGCGGATTCTTTAATATGATAATGGTTTTAGTAATACTATTTGGTAATTAAATGTTTCTTAGTACCTATTCGTTAGAAGTTTTACTTGGTTGCACTTATTTACTTGTAATAATATTAACTTCTTTTGAAATAAACTTGACAACCACAAAAACGATGTAAACTGTAGCTTAGAAGAACTTAACATTTGTATTTCCAGAAATACCTCTTAATTTGAATGGCTCTTGTTTTTAAATTGACATCGCAATTACAAGGCCGGCATAAATAAATTCGGCGACCCTCATTACACTCATTCAGCTTGAAACTCTCTGCCAGCAATGTCTCTCTGGGACAATTTTGACATCTAATAGCGCTTTTGTAAATTTTATAAAGACTGCACATCAATAATTTCGGGTTTTATTTTAAGTTTTTACTATCATAATATCCACCAATCCGCATTAGTGCAGCGTGGTGGAGTACGCTCCAGGACTGCCTCGGTTGTGGGGAGAGGCCCACGCCCAGCAGTGGGACATAAAAAAGGGTTGAAGGCAATATCATAAAAATTTTCTATCACTATCATGTACATCTACATATTGTTGTTGCAATAGGGTTATCTACTTACATATTTTTTATACAAGAAAATTGGTGACTTCCCCTCCCCCATAGTTCGGGGCGAAATCTGTGATTTGCCCCCTCCAAACCGAAACCTAGGCACGCCCATTATCATCTCAAAGATATTAGTAACGCCAAATGTATTAGTTACTGTATTATTTTAACAAATCTCAATTTAAAATATGACTAAACTTATCTGACCTTAAATTGTCTCTAAAAATAAATCAAAAACGATAGAAATTTTAACTTCAGTGCCAGTATCGCA
>DWQK01001136.1:0-16737 GCA_018231225.1 Noctuana stator
GTCACTGAACTCCTCCTAAACGACTGGACTGATTTTGATGAAATTTGTTGTGTGTGTTCAAGGGAACTTGAGAATGGGTTAGATTCACAATTTAGTCAGTCTTTTTGTATATGATATCTACATTATTAGGAAGGCTATCAAGCATTGCTATTCTTAACGCGGGTGGAACCGCGTGGCACAACTAGTTTATACATATAGTTTTTAATACGATCAAATCACACACTCATAAAATACATAGGTACTCGTGCGATTGACGGATTCGTGGCTTTATTGATATCAAACGTTATTGGACCTTATCTTAGTAAGTAACGAAAATGATAGAATTTTTATAAACAAATATAAGTAAAGAAGAATTAAAAAAGGTACATAAGGAAATAATTTAAAAAAAATTGTTACTAAAAAATTTATTATTATACAATTTAATCACAGTCAAAAAATACATACGTTTTTAAGGGTAACTTAAATAATTTAATAAGATAATAAAAGGAATAATACTTTTAAAAATACTTACACTTAAAAATACTAGTTAAGATTATATGTCACGCATATAAACTAATAGCACTTAAAATTCTATGACTTGCATATAATTTATGTGTATAACTGTGAGTTTATTGTATGTTTTATGCATATTACCTCTTATCTGGGCTGTCACTGTGAATTTTAATCAATATTGTTGGGCAAAATGTTCTACATCTATCATTTGCAATACGTATTCATAACTAATGAATACAGTTTTATTTTAATATTGCTAAGAAAAACAAGATTTTTTAACTTTTTTTTAACATATAATTATATATATCGAAATTATTTTTGTCTTAACACATCATGCTAAATATTTCTTTATACACGAATACAAAAAAAAATTATAAATAACATACTTACGTTTATGTCTTCATTGCTTTTCATCGCAATACTAGCTTATGACTGCGACTTTGAATGATTGAAATCGCGTTGTCCCATACAAACTTTACCCCCGTTATCACCCCCTTGAGGTTCAGTTGAATTTCGAAAAATCCATTCTTATCGCATGTCTATGCCATACAAAGGACTCACCCGCCAAGTTTTAGGTGTATATGATCAGCAGTTTAGGCTGTGCGTTGATCAGTCAGTCATTCGGGGCAAAACATTTTGTATGTGTAGATAACATATCAATAAATCAGAAACACTAAGATATATCACGAAAGAGATCCTTATTTCTAACTTCTTATTCCGAGGCTGGACCGGGATGCGTTCTGAATATACCGCCTATACCTGCGTCATCAGAATCGATGCTCTGAAGCACTAAAGTAAGTGAAAGACTCAACACAGCTCCCAGTAGCACCCCCACAGCGACCGCGAGGACTCGTTGACCAAAAGACCATTTGGAACATGCCCAGTACTGCTCTCGTATGACACTAGGAACAAACAGATCTGTATTAATAATCATTTGTAGGCTTATGAAGTTTGCCCGGGGAGGTACCACCACTAACGCCGCTTGTATTGTGGTAGGTACTTGTATTTCGGATAATAGTACTGGATGCCGGACACATAATATTTGAGGCGACCATTTCGGTTCTCATGAGTAGCAACGCCTCAACGTATGACCTCAGATAGGACTTCTCTCCTATTTGAGGTTGGACGCGAATGTATGTACATAGGTAAGTTGCAGTGTCTACTTAACACCAGGTGGCCTGCATGCTTTTTTGCTTGTGGAAAACGATAAAGGAAACATACCTTTAATTTTTATTTCTTTTAAATAATTAATATTATCCTTTAAGATATCAATATGCATTTGCTTGTTTTAAAAATATATAATATCCATAGATAATCTTATATATTACGCACTTATCACGGATTTGTTAGTCTTAATAAAGGAAAAGATAATGTTATATTAACCCCAATGTTTTAAAAACATTGGTAACGTAAATATTTACATAACTCTACATTATGATTATTACAATTAATATCTTATCTTAACTCTTAATTTATACTTATTAAAGCAGTATGCAGAGAAAACTTTTATATCGCTTGACTTAGGGTGACGAATATTATTATAACTTTAAGGTATTTTTATATATTTACATAATGTATAGCCTACAAACATCTGTAATAATGTGCCTTTCAAATAGTGAAAGATGTTTTCACATAGACGTAGTACTTACCATACGTCTAAACAAACTCACTACATATTTTAACCTCTCTCTTTCAATATTAGTTAAGCTCAAAATTATAGCCTTGAAAACCCTGCTATTAGGTACAAAAATGCGACTATTCGATACTTATTGACTTTAGTAAATTAATAAGAGAAGATTGTTTACCTATCTTTTGTTTCAAGCAGCCAACCGATTTAGGATTATTGAACTTCATCACAACACAATAGAACAATGATATCATCGATTTCGCTACAGGATTTTAGGTCGCAACTGTCGTAAGTAGCCTTTGTTATTGTACGCTTTATCATTTCGATTGATATGGAGAAGTTATCGGAATTAGTTATATGGTGTTTTCATCTACTGAGTCAATTTGTTTTTGCACTGCATCATAACTTTTAGGTGATATCTATCAATTGCCAATAATCTATACTTATAATAAATGAGGTCAATTCTGTATGAAATATGTTTCCAAAATAATTATCAAGGGGTGATTAGGAATCGATACTGATACCAAAAATGCAATCAGTAACATTTTTGTCTGTCTGTCTGTATAACCGTTATAGAAACAAAAACTACTTGATGGATTTTAACGAAACTTGGTACAATTATTTTTCATACTTCTGAGCTGGTTATAGTATACTTTTCATCACGCTACAATCAATAGGAGCAGAGCAGTGTTGGCAAAAAAATTTTAAACGCGGGTGAAACCGCAGGGCACAGCTAGTAATAAATATAATTATTTTAAAATAAAATCTATCACAAATCCTTACAGAACCTTCTACACATGACTGCACTCTAACTTAACACGTTTTTTACTGGTCAGATTTTGTGCAGACCTTAATAAATCTGTATCTCGTCGGGTTTAAGGACTTGAGAATTAAGCTTCGGTATTATTTGTCCACAAGATCCTTACAAACGGTTGTATTCTTCCAACTGCTGTGTGAACGTATGGAGATATAAAATTTCTTAATGTTTACTATAGCGTGTCCTTTGCGTGAATTGTTGCTTTAGATTTTAAATTGGATTATGTAAATGAGGAGTGCATTTGAATTTAATAATAAATCATAAAAAATTTATTCTTGTAGGTTACATTTTATATTTTTCATCCGATGAAATTTTCGGCCAGTCATATTTAATATTTTGGGACATGTTACAATTTGATTGTCAATCGTTTTCCAAACATTTGTGGAGTCATAGTTTTCTTTTAAGTATCGTTATCAGTAAGTATGAAGTACGAATTATTTTAATGTTAAGGTTCTTACTTCCTAGTTCTCATATCAAAATGGTTCCAGACCTTCAAGTGATACAGGTTTCTCATCCACTTCCTACAAAGTTTATTCTCCCTCATTAGTCCTGTGTCTCAGCCCATCACCATCCAATATACCGTGAAGATAAGCATAACCCTGGCATGTACACCTATCTGCGTCATCGATGATTATTGATGATGTTCAGTGTAGTTATCTGATGAAATGGGCAAGCATATTTTGTTGTTTTTACTTCGATTTAAATGTCAGTAAAGTTGAGTTTGCTTTGCAGTTGTCAGTTCGACTTTTTCTATTTATTCGTAGTCGTGTTTGCTATTGGTGATGTAAAGTTTTCACCGTTTTATTTTACAAGATAATGAATGTTTTACAAAGATATATTAGAAAACAAAGTATTGAAAATTGGTGCTAATTCGTCGGTTTTTTTTCATATAAGTAATTTATACAGTTTTAAACAAATCCCGACAATTTGCAGTCGATGAATTGACTTTTATTAAGTGTATGTAAATACTTTACAATAAATAAATTTTTGAAAACCATTCGCTTATGTTTTCGGAAACCAACTATTTAATTTAATTTTTTTATTTTCTATTGAGAAACATAATTTTTGTAAATTTCAAATTTAAGAGCTCAGTAAAGATTAAGCTGTTATTTCAGTTTGTTTTAATTTTTTTACATTACTTCTTTAAGAGAACAGTTTTACGATGCATAATAATAGTTATAAATGTTTATAGTAAAGTAAAATTTTACTTCTCAATTAAAATAATTGTCTTGGACCCATTAAGGTTTTACTTCACATAATTCTTGGAATAACTATTCTATGTGGAAATTATGTTCTTTTCCAGATTATAATCTTGATTATATTCATTTTACCGTTTATAGAATTATAAATATTCCATAGACATTTCCAATAAACACAAAAATGACTGGGATAGCTATACTCAATTTAAAGCTATTTATGAATTAATTAAAATTGTTAATGATCAATTTCTTTAAGATAATATTTGTCTTGTGAAAGAAGATGCTTAGGAAAATTAAAACAAAACCGACACACGCAAAATAAATGCGTCTGACGAAAGAGAATCATCAAATTTGTCCGTCAAAAGCGAGCATTGTTAGCACTCAATAATCAGGAATGACTAATATTTTTTACTCGACGACCCTAAATAAAAACATCAAAATGAAAAAAGTCGTCTGCGCGAAATCTGTAGAACTTGTTTCACGTCCTCGCAGTTGTTTCAAAACTTTCTTCCCATTGCGCGGGAATCTGTATCTACCACCATCTCTTTCTCGCCTACAGCATTATTGATGCAAAGGGCGCGAGTGAAAGAGACAAGTGATATGAAGACGTCACGCGGTCGCAGGCGCGCGAGTGTTCTGGCACTTGTTTTATTCATTTTACCCGCCATGTTTTTTTATTTTTTTCTTTCATTCTCTTCGCTACGTCTTTGTTCGGGCGCGCAATCGTCTGCCCGGTAAGTTGGATAATTTCTTTATTCTACCCACCCGACAATTTTCTGGCCGCGTTATTATGTTATGAGGTTGATTTGTTTAATAATTTTATTACTGGCCGCATTGCCCATGCGCTATTGTGCTCTTATTCGCTAGCGATTTGAATCTCTTTGTTTATTTTATTTGTGAGGTTAAGCTGAAGATTGAATGGTTTTGATTCCACAACGGAAAGTATCCTTTCAATAATTTGTTTGTTTAAACGTTTAAAGTTCAACAAACAAAGTTATGATGCTATCTTCCAATCTTAAATACTCTTTGTTTTTACACCTTTTAATTAGTGCTACTTATGCTCTAGAACTATCCTTTTCACTATTGTCTTTGTCAATCCTTAATCCCTTTTCCACATCTCCCAACACACATACATATTCGGTACATCACACACTACCTTCTAAACTTCATCTCCATCTCGCTTACCATCAGGCGGTATTGATGTCAAACGGAAGACTATTTAAAATTAAAAAAACTCAACTTTAGCTTATTCAGTATCGTATCCAAACTAAAGTTTCCTGAACAATGAGCCCATTTCTTCCCCTGTGTTTCCCAATTTGCAAAAAGAATGCCGACGAAGCACCAAAGGATTGGACATTGCAATCCAGGGTCTACGTTTGTTATTCCTCTTTTTTGGGGACCCCACTGCTAGACCTTGAAACTGGGGAATGTTTTCAACGGACCATGGTCAATATGAAAAGAATAAATACTTTAAATAGTAGTTTTTAAGTAGAAAACTTAGTAAATCAGTAGGTATCCATATCCAATACGATTCTGTGATTAATTTAACAAATTAGGCGATTAGGAGAGTTTAGAATCTATCCATCTATCTAAATGACGTTGTTGGACTACCAACGAATAAGGTAAATACTAATTTACCTTATTCGCTATGACACACGAGATTCTTTGTTAATAACGTGTGACTTTATAACGCACTTAAAAGATAAACTTGTGTTTGAAACGCGACACGTCACCAAAAGGATTATGGAATTAAGTGTGGAATGTACGTCATTATGCGCGCCGCGTTACGTGTTTTTAATTTCATACCTGTACCTAGTGAATAAGGCCTTAAGCAAAAGCTCCCAAGGCCTTATTCCTAAGGCCCTATTCACTAGGTACGAGAACGCGAAACGGAAAAGCGAAACTTTTGCTTTTCGCGTTTGCGACTGCATTGTTATACAGAATACGTTAAGAATGACATAAAATCATTCGACGATCAGCATCGGAAGATAGCTTGGAGATCTTAACACTATGCCTCTATGATATTTATAGGTGCGGTATCCGCTATCTGTTTTGGCAATATAAAACCAAGGTAATTACCCGCCCTTGAGTTAGTCACATATCAGTGTGCATCAGGACTACACGTTGTCGTTGCGAAATTTCAGCTACTAAAAGTGTGTTAGAATGCCTTCGTGTGTTTCTTAACAAGGTAAAAAAGGACAAAATTAAATGTACCGTTAAATGCGTAACATCCGCGCAGCGGCGATGGCTACCTACTAATATTCGTGCCAGTTTTTAATGCAAAGATGTAAGCATATGATCTGTCTATAGGTAATATGTCACTTCTATGCCTTATAAAGCTAAAAGGAGGTTTGACTAGATCCACAAGTATAAAAGAAAGTCTAACTTCAAACAGAAATCCGCATGATTGAGACATTAGAGATTTATGGAGCGCGGATTAGGCGCCCAAAAAGGCAATACCACATTGCAGGGTAGGCGTAAAGTGAATAAGGGCGTATGCACATTGATTAAAAATATTTTTTCGGAACATAGAATGACTACGTTAAGACTACTAAGTACTAGTGCTTATGTAGTTCTCTTTGTGTGTGTCCATGGCACCCACGATACGGGACATTCTAGTGTGGGGCTGTGAGTGTGAAGCGTTATTTATTTATTTTTTATCTAGCTTAGTAATAATTCACTTCAGCAAAATAACGCCTGATAATAATAACTATTGTTTTAGAATTATAAGGCCCTATCCATTATATTATACAATATATTTTAAATTTTATAATTACTCCTATTACTTATTGAAATTTATGTTTAGATATATTCCTAGAATTTAGTTACCAAGAAAGCGGTTATTCTGATCTGATTCCATTATATACTTGCTACAGCTAATATTCACCTTCATACGGCAAATATTACTTAAAAATTATTTATTATCTGTGTAAAATTTACGTTGTTTTAACAAGAATTTTTTCTTAAAGGTTATGTTCTTTTATTATCTGTACCTACAAGATAATCACCGGCGTAGACGCGACTTTATCGTCGGACGCCCATTGAGGATCAGAGATACATATCGCGATTCGTATCGTTACTGTAATGTAACACGTTAATAATACAGGTACAACGATAGATTGTTTTGTTATTTGGGTCAAATTACATAAATAGATATTAAGTAAAAATTATTTATTCACTAAACTAAAATCTAGGATGCCACCTTTCTGTATACTTGTAGGTAGAGTGAAATTTACAAACTTAAAAGAAATAACTTAATAGAAAACCAATAAAATTAACAACAACATTAGATACAGGGAAAATGTAGATTATGACCTTTTACAGTTCCAAATTTATGATGTTTAGCGTACTTGTCTGTCTCTGTGCGTGTAAGCGAGAGAGAGAGTGCGTGCGTGCGTGCGTGCGTGCGTGAGTGCATACATGCATGCGTGAGTGCGTGCGTGTATGCGTGTGTTTGTGTGTGTGTGTGTCTTTAAAGGTGCATGTTAATATGTTTTTATTCTATAATGTTCATCAATTCTAACAATTAAACGTGGCCATTAGTTAAAGTTTTTAATACTCATAGAAACGAAACTGTAAACTAAATTCTCTGTTCCATTCACACTTAGAGAAGTTGTTAAAACATGACAGCTTCTCATAAAATTAATAAGAGGAAAAATAAAAGTGAAAATATAAAACGAACTCGTCGTTAATCAAGAGTTCAACGAGATGGGGCATACGAGGAACAATAAACTAGGTATACACTGTTGTGACTGTGTTGTATCTGTAGCGCTGGGGTAGCGAAAACTAAATCTATCAGTAATCAGTAATCATTAGTGACGTGAATAAAGATTCAGAATAATTTATTCTGAATAAACTGAACTAGGTTAAAACTACTTCGCATATCGTCTATACTTTTTTTCATGCAAATTGCACCACCCTTCCTCATAAGAAGCATGCATACGTATCACCACTAATATTATTGGTGTGCTGAGATATGCTATGCAGAATATGCTAACACTCCCCCCTACCCCCTCTTAGCAACTAATTTAAAATTTATATACTCGTAATTAGTGCAAATTTAAGACTTCTAATCATGGTTTTCTCATGGATTCCGTTGTCAGAACTGGACCAAGTTGAAATGGGACCACAGGGGAAGCACCAGCTTTCAAATTAAAAAAAAATTACCAAAATTCGTTCACTCACTCGAAAGTTATGAGGAAACAAACATTTAAAAAAACACAGTCGGATTAAAAATCTCTTCAAAAAATGTGTCTTCTTTTTTTTTAAGTCGGTCGGTCTTGTCGTTATTACTATCAAGTGATACCTGTGCTGCAACCGTTAGGTAGAGATAAAAGTGGATATGTTCTAAATCTACTAAGAATGTTCCCATATTTCCGCTAACAGAATCTTTAAACTGCCTTAAATTATCCCATATCCGCTCCTAAACCCACAGTAGGTGTAACTTACGCAATTCCACAACAGCTAATCAAACTTTTACGGCACCAGCTAACGTATGGTATGAAAATGTCCATAAAAATAACGTGTCTCGTATAACAATCCTAAAAATAATAGATTTACGACCTCAAATAATAAGACACGTGTCGAAACAGTTTTATGATAGCACTTCTAGATTGATTTACAACCTCTCCCTATGAGTTTATATGACTGCGGTAGTTATATGAAAAACTTGAAGACTTTCCAAAGTAAATTTTTATTTATGAGGACTACACTTGAGAATTGATAAATGTTAGGTTGATGTTCCTTCCGGGGCTTTTTTCGTTATGACCCACGAGATTTCTTATCAATAACATGTAATTTCAACGCGCTTTAAATATAAACGTGGGTTCGAAACGCGCCATACCACCAACAGTATAAATTATACGTGTGACGCACAAGATCGTGGAATTATGCGTGGAATTGAAAAATCATATTATGCGCGCCGCGTTACGTGTTTTTAATATCATATTTATAAGACCCAAATTCTGGTTAAAGTCTTATTGTATTTTCCAAAAATGTTACTATCAATAAAAACTTTAATGTATTAGAAATACCTAAAATAATACAGAGACCATGTTAATATTTAAAAGGTTACCATGCCATGGGTTCGATTCTCGGCAGAGCAGAAATGTAAATGATGTTAGATTTCTGTTTCCGGTCTGGGTGTTTAGAGTAATTGTCTTATATGTGTCCATGGCACTCACGACACAGGGAAACCTAGTGTGGGGCTGTGAGAGTAATTCGTTATTAAAAGAAAATTAAGTTAAAAAGTCGCTTTTTACAGATAAGTGTCTAGTTAATAAGAATTCTTAGAATATGCTGTTTCAATTAAAACTCCGACTATGCTTACAATCTTAAATATGAGTACGAGTGTAGAGCTGTTTCCGGCATTAACCCTTCAACTGCAGGTGGCCTGTACTCGCCTAAGCAATTACGAGCTGACCTTTAAGGCCCTTTGAATTATTTTTAAAATATTTCTGTTTCAAACATACCTGTATTCCATAGTACATTTTGAAGTGGTTTTTGATAGCTTTGAATATTTTTATAAACGTTTTAGTATGTAGTAGTAGTGTAGATCGCAAGCAATCTCACAGATAAGCAACGTCGGGCACGGCCGGTACTTGGATGGGTGACCGCTAGTGACAAATTTCATGCGCGCTTCCGTGCTTCGGAAGGCACGTTAAACCGTCGGTCCCGGTTGTTATCGATAGATAGCAGTCCTCAAACCTAGTCAAAGGCCTTTAGGGCGGTTTAACAACATCTCCACCAATTTGCATTGGAGCTGCGTGGTGGAGTATGCTCCAGGCCTTCCCCAGTTGAAGGGAGAGGCCCGTGCACAGTAGTGGAACATAAAAAAAACTTGTAGGCAATATCGGAGTGATTCTTCTGTACTATAATACTAAGCTATGCTTTACTGAAAGTTACCTGATCCTAATACTACAACCTATCAGTAATATGTACACGTTAAGAACTAACATGTTAGCTCCATTGAACGGAGTCCAGTGAACGAGAGCGGAAGTGCGGGATGATTTATTTGTAAACACGCGCCCGACGCGTCAACGCGAGCCAGCGATATTGTGTGTACAGACGCAGGAATTGTTGGTAAAATAAGCTTGCCTTGCCTTTAACCCTTTTTATGTCTTACTACTGTGCACGGGTCTCTCTTCACAACCGAGGAAGGTCTGGAGCATACTTCACCATGCTGCTCTAATGCAGATTGGTGGAGAATCGGTGAAAAATAAGCTTATACTTAGAGATATATGTATGTACGTCTAAATGCAAGAAGCTTCAATAGACCTCCATTCTTCTTCCAATCTCCAAATTCGATCCGGAGATTGGATTTGAATTAGATTGGATAAATTCTTGCCTCCATTAGTCTCTTGTTATCTACGTCCAATGTTTAGGAGAAAATAGATACAAATAAACTGTACACAATATAATATATGATTAATATAATACAAATAAATTATTAATATGTTTGAAATTTGAGATAGTTTCTTAAATTGACCTATATTTTTAAACCTTAAGTAATTTAAGCCATTAAATTAGTTAAAAAAAACGTGAAGAAGGAAATAAATGCGCCTACACGCCAAAAAGAGACAGATAAATGCCTTTTTACTGTACCACACCGTCCTGCGAGTGTACACAGCGATTGTTTACACTGGCCGCTTTGTTTATTTTCGCTGCGTATGGATTAAAAAGCTCCCAAACTCCATTTTGGGCGTTTATTACTTGCTTTATTTAGATATTGCTCCCTAATATTAATTAAACAAGAAACAGATATGCACATTTTTGTTATATTCTTCATAGAGTACCTATATGAGTACTATTTACCATCGTTCCTGCAGTGTTCAGAAATAAGTTTAGTTGCGTAGATGGTGTAATCACCACTAGCTAACTACTACTGCTAAATTTCTTGCGATGTTCAGTGATTAAGTTTAATTTCGTAGAAGGTTATAGGTACCACCTGCAGCTTGGTCAGAGCTTCAACCCTAACCCTCCGCCAGGCTATCCAATTCTGGTGTTTTTGTAGCCACCAAACCTACTCACATTTAAATGCCGAAGCAGGGGCGTAGTTAATAACTATATCGGGGGCCTTATTCGCTATGACACATAAGATTCTTTACCAATAACGTGTGATATCATAACGCGCTTGGCTTCAACCTTTTTATGTCCCACTGCTGGGCACGAGTCTCTCCCCACAACCGGGGAAGGCCTGGAGCATACTCCACCACGCTACTCCAATGCGGATCGGTGGAATCATCATATTTCATCGGAGCCATCAAGGTGCCTAAGTTTTATTCATTGTAAGTGTACATACACCACGGAACAGATAATAAATAGAGAATGGAGATTTTTCTCTATGACATAGGTAGGTACACTTAATGGAAGTCAAATATACAAATCAATCAGTTAGTTCATCGGTATAAGTTCAGGTACGTATTTTCAATCAGTTAAGTATTAAAATCATCTCCATATTTCGAAAGAATCATTTTGAAAAGTGTGGGAGAGTGAGTAATAAATAGGTATTTTAATAACAGAGTGAGTAGATTTTTTTATTCATAATCACAATAGGTAATGTACAAGAAGTTGAAATAAAATAATTTATCTTCACTGCTTAAAAAAAAAATTACCTTCCTTACATATATGAATGAATAGGTACTTACATAATTTATCCAAAAAGTTAGAAAGGTATTAATTATTCTTAATCAATAAATAAAATTTATAAAGTAACGGAAAATGTTTATTCTCGTCTTTCTTCTTTAGATTCTTCTGTGAAGACCGCAGAACTTTGGCAAACCCAAGAGCACGGTATGAAGTTCCTACAGTTCATCATACGTAGGAACTCTATACCTCGCTAGTGGCAATCACCAGTAAATCTTCTGTATCTTTTAATCTTCTTTTTTCTCTTTCATATTATTCTTTTCATTTTCTCTGCTTACGAAATCTAGAATAGAAAAATATTTGTAAGTAGGTATGGTATGTATTACAAAACAGAAATATTTAGTGAAGCTTTTAGAAATTAAAGGTAATTTAATTAAACATTACTAACATATTTTACCAAAAAAAATGTATCATGTTTATATGTTTTGCTCAATACTACGACATTATGACGTATTATTTGTAGGAATGTTTTTTACGTTACTATGTGTCGTATCACTACAGTACAAGAATTAAATCTAAAACTGGTGATTTAGCTTTTTACCCTGAGTTAATCTTAACAGGTATTTCGTAATAACATGAAATAAACATTCAAATCGATAAAATCGTAATAACCACACCGCACAACACGTTAAATACACAAAATTGAAAGTTATTATCAGAATTTACATAACCGTATTTATCATAAGCGAACCAAATTTCATAATTTGCGATAAGATAGGCCTCACATACCTATATTTAGTCGAAGTATTTTGACTTTTAAGCAAACGGTTTAAAAAGCGAGAGTCACGGGCAGGCCGTACCTTGTTATTACATTAAAAACAAAATTATCATTTGAATGTACCAGCTGCCGCAGTACCCCAATAATTAATTTCCGTAGGTATCTACAATTAGCATATTTTATCCTAGAAACAGGAGTCGGACAGATAAGTTTCCAACCCCTTCGAGGTATGGTAATTTTTGTAAACGCCCGTGGGAAACCGTCGCCTCGTTTTGCATAAGAAATCTCTCATAATAAGTCCGAGTAACACAGTGGCGAAATTCGTCCACCATTCAAACGCCTGGGAAGATATTTAGGCTGATTTCTTATTCAAATTCCTATAGATATTTACATTTCGACACAAATGAATTTATGAATCGAATTCGTGAAACAGTTTCAACCCATTTAACGTGCTTTTATATATTATAATTTCTCGAAATAAGTATTTAAATTACAAGCACATTTGTTAATCGAAAACTCGTGTAAATCTGTAGCCTTGGGTTTGGATTAAGACAAGATTCGCACGGTGTGTTATACATTTAATTATAGTTAATAAATCATATAATTTAGAATAGTTGGTCATTCCATTTCAGCAATTAGGTACGTTTATCTACGCTACATCTACTGTGTTGCCACTTAATTAATTTAATTACGTAATTTATATTATTTCAGAGTTGCACAGTGTAACTAATGGGTTTGTGAAGTGAAGGTACACTACGGACTGCGGAATTAATCACTCGCAGTATGCTAGGTAAGGTGTAAGTATTTATGAAATAAATCATGATTCTAATAGAGATTGGAGGTTTTAATCGAAAAGGAGATACCGATTGTTTTTAAAAAGAAGACAAAAAATCACATTAAAATTCTTCGTAATTCAAAAATATTTTTTATAAAAAGTACAGTGGAGACATAACTAAATTACTAGACATACCTTACTTAACAGTATTTTTATTTTCATATTCCGACTTACCTATGTATTTAACTAAACACTAATATTAATCACGTTTGAAGTCTTATAGGCACTAGACCTAGCGCATCCTTAAAACTTGACAAACAGATGTTACACCTCATAATGTACAAACACTTCTAAACGTTTGTTTTAAAAAATGTGGTTGACACCTCGAACACTTTAATTATCTGTGAAATTAATAACTGCTTTCAACTTTGCTAACGCGCAAAACTAATTTACTTAAAAGTTACACCGAAGTGTCAAATAGAACGAACTGCCATTTAAATAACCAATTCAAAAAGAATCAAATATTAGGTTAAGAACCATAATCTGTGAAATCTATTTTATCTCCGCTAGCAATTACCTACATTTCTCTTTTTAATTAACGCGTTAGCTAAGGGTGTGAAATGTCATTATCAAATCGCGTTTCACAGATTATAAATCTAAACAACGTGTAGCGTTCACGCAACTGTAATTTCTACAGAGCAATAACACATTCGACTTGACGTTTGAGTGAAATGTCAATGCCAAGTCGTGTTCGGTCACAGATTAAAAATGAAATTAGTGGCGAACCCGAGCCGAAGTCGTGAATGTTGCCGCTAAACGGTATCAGTTTACTTGACCCCTCTAACTAGTTAGTACAAAAGACCTTTTAACTCTAACATAAGCGTCTGTGTACACTGTAACTTTAGACAAAATAATTTAGTGATTCAGCGAATGACAATTTTGTTATGTTTCTCATATAAAAGTGAAAAATATGCATCACATTCGTTATCTGTATAATAAAGCTAAATAGTTTTTTTGCTTGTTTGAACGCGCCAATCTCTGGAACTACAAGTCGGATGTCAAATATTCTTCTACTGTTTGATAGCTACATTTCTGAGGAAGGCTATTAGGCATTACGTTCTATTCTCAACGCGGGTGAAACCGCGAAACAGCTATCACCTAAATCAATTTGATGTTTAAGTCAAATTTTTTCTTCAATTGTTCGTGGTTCCCGTCGCTTCGCAACTGAAAACAAAACTAACTTAAAACGTCATAAGACCTACTCCTACCTACTATACTATACCTACCTACTATATAGATACATACACATGTTCAAAGTTTAATTTTAATGAGACATGACGGCAACTGACATGTCCGCACCCCGTTTATAATTAGTTGAGCGACGGGTGGTACCTTCCGTGGTATCTGCCTACCAGATCCCAAGTATTTCATTTACGTAAACAATATTCCCCCCATTCGGTTTTTTATCATTGACAACCCCATTAAAAGTTAATATTATCTCCACTGTCATATTCATTACGATAATTACAATGTTACGGACCGTCCGTGGACCGATGTGTTAGTTTTAGTTATACATAGTTAGAATGGGTCACCTGCTTTTCCTTTAAAAGATCAATCTTTGTTTCAAATGTCACTTACTTCTGTTCCGTTCCAAAAGGTCTGTTGTCACACGAAACTACTTTTAAAAGAACAAACATGTTTTATCACTCCAATGTCCATCTAATAACAGAAACATCGTATCCACATACGAAGTCACTTTTATTAAATGCACGTATCACCATTAAAAGTATACTTAATTACAGATAGGTATCGTGAACGGATAATTATAGATCGTTTTGGAAACTTTGTGATTGCGACTGGAATATAAAATTATATCTTTAAGCGAACATGTAATTGCTTTTTGTGACTTTGAGTCGGATTGTTGAAATCACTGTACTGTATACTTATTACTTGTAGATAGGTGATATGTAGATAGTAGATATCTTTAATCTGATAAAATGCGAGTTCATTGCAATAAAAGGAAATAAAAAGTTATAAAACGTGTACACCGCGCTTTATTCTTGAGGAGTAATCATAAAGGTGCGCTTAGATAGGAGTGCCGTCGGCGCCCCGTCTCGCTAAATCCCGCTCATTTTAGGGATTTGCAGTTGAAATTAGTTCGCAAATCTCGGGCTTACTCAGCCCCCGTTACAGATGTAGATGGGAAAGGGATGCGGATAAATAACCCGAAGAAACCTTCCGAGATTACGTTGTTTATTGTTTTTTTTTTTACGCAGATTTATAAAATTCCTTGTCCCAGCCACGAGATTGTACGACATATGAACGTGCCATCCCATGTAATTATCTGAGGATTATGAAAGTGCAACTAATCAAAGATATTAGCTATCTGAAACAATGCGCAATTACATTTGTCACGCGAACCGATATCAAGAGGTTTATTTGCAGTGGCTCGCACACGCGTGGATAGTATCAATTATGACAATTATGTTTGACATAAACATCGTACGACAAAGTTTTTTATCGGGCGACTCAAAAAATGCATATATGTGTTGACGCGTTACGTGATCCAGTTATGATACGAGGAATGTTTGTGTGAAAGTTACGTGCGGCGATAAATTCAATTTCCCAAGCCTAATGCCAGCTAAATATGTATGAACGGCTCAATTGAAACGCCACGCGAGCGATCGGTAAGTGCGGGTACGCACGGCATAAAACACAATAACTCCGAACGGAATTTGAGGAAAATTGATACTCGAGCGCGATCCAGTATGCCAGTCATGGACGGTTTGTATTGTGATTAATTGTTTGTGTGTAGTTTTGAACGTGTATGCCGTTTTAAGCGGAATTAGAGGCAGACTAACAGAATAACATACATTTGTGTTGGTCGAACACGATATTGTTAACAGTGATCATATAACAGGGCAATGTATTTAGGCGCGAACAAATGCTACGGAACATGACGCAACAACGATTATAATTTTCATCACAACATTCGTATGTTTTTATTTCCCGTATTTTTCTGTTAAGGAATTCTTTTTGTATACACTTCGAGGTCGATTCGAGGTCGACAAAAACGTGATTAATCATTAGTTTTTAATTTTAAATTGATTGTCTTTTGTTTCTTGATTGACATTGTTCCAAATTCGAACAGATTGCAGGAGCAATTACAGCGAAACCAAAATGGCTAAAAAGCCGAGCAGCCATCACGGAAAAAAAGTGATACCAAGAAATGATGCTCTAATGTGGACGTTCCCTGCTCGCGTGCAATCGAGCAGTTTGCGTATCTACTGTACTGGCAGCGAACGCCTATTAATACAGGTTTGACGCTACGCGTGTATCACATCACCACTCTAGTTAGGACTATCTTAACTTGAGCCATGCGATGTTCTCAACTTGAACGCTTGATTGAGGGAACGAGACAATTTTTGAAACACACGGAATAATGTCCTAATTTTGTGCTCGATG